>JAYMSW010001317.1:0-17009 GCA_036897725.1 Erodium texanum | reverse complement strand
GTAACACGTGAAACTGTGATGTATTAAGATTATTTTGGAAGAGTGAAACTATGACTTCACTTCACGAAACAAAGTGTTTCATCGTTTTGCAGTTCTAGTGCAGTGCACCATGCAACTGCAATCTATTATGTGGATAACTATGGTATTAAACGAATATGATACAAACACTTAAGTAGAACAACACATTACATCATCCAAACGGTTGAATAAGGAAAAACACAATGTAAGACTAAAACTTTGAAGGAAAATAGAAATGATCAATAAAAAAAAAACAAAGCGAATGTATAGCAACAAAGCCACAACATTTTAAAACGATAATCAGAGTAAACCTATAATGAATAAACAGAATACACGTGCAAGGGCCGAATTTAACAAAGTGAATGTAAACCAATAAAGCCGGAACACAGAACCCAGCAGCGAGCCAACGAAGTAAAAAAAAAAATGGAATTTTCGGCGAACCTAAGAATTACCGATGAGGACGAACAGTAGGAGAAGATAGAGTGATTCTCCAGTATCTTTGGATGAGGGAACGATAAAAGAAACCGCGACACACAATGCTTTATATTGGGAACCATTGGGACATACTGATTCCAATTCCAAACGTTTTCGGATTGATCAGATGTCTAGACGCTTGGACCTTGCCCAAACATTATGCAATAAGGAGACCAGACCTTCCCGAACGTTATGCCATTAGGAGACTAGTTACTACATCGACGTTTCGGCTGCATCAATTCGTCGGCCCCAATGTTGGAGGAAGCCGGTGAGCCTGCGAATTTGAGAGAAACGAAAGGAGCACGACGCAACGTTAGGCAATGAGGATACCAGACCTTGCCTGAACGTTATGCAATGAGGAGACCAGTTACTGCTGCGAGGTTTCTACGGCATCAATTCGCTGGTTCCAGTGTCGGAGGAAACCAATGGGTTTGCGAAGTTGCGGGAAACAAAAGGGACACAAAGCGTTAGGGTTTTCGGGCAAAAACATATGCTAACTCTAGAAGCAGGAAACGAAAATTGTCCGCAGCAAAATGGGCCACGTGTCACACAAAAAGCAATGGTAGTTACAAATTGCATGTGAAGCTCTACAATTTCATATCTCAATTATAAGCAGTTTAGCTTCAGTTCATTTTTATGAACTTTTCATACTTCCCAAACCCTGCGAATAAATATTAACCATTATTTACATTATAATCCTTTTTTTTCAAACAACAAATATGCTACAAATCAATTTAGATCACCAAAACATTTCTAACTTCTTTCTTCATTATTGTTTATGTTGCTACTAGTGTAATACACCGCGCGCACAGTGCTACTTACAACATCTTACCATTAATATTTTATTATTAAGAGAATATACAGATGTAGAATTTTAATCAACGTATTATATTAAGCATAAAATTGGAATCGTTGCACGTAATCTTAACTATGTAAATGAAGAACTTATAAATTAAGAATTTAATAGAAAAAAATATTTATTTTCGTGATAATCATTGGTCGAGTTAAGGTCAAATACTACGAAAAGCAAGCTCCGAACAACTTAAATAAAGGACCAGCTATATGTAGGGGAGTACACTTCTATTAAGATTAATTATTTAGTGGAAAAAGCAATTCTTGTAACATTACAACCTTACTTTTTTTTCTTAAAGGTCAGTGATTTAAATCATAATAGCTATTAAGTAAATGGGTGCTATGTTTATTCACCCTATAAATAGTTTTGGCATGTTCTCTATCTAAATTCCACTAAAAAAAAAAATAAATAAGTTTTGGACACGTTTCAGTGCATCATATACCAACTTTTACCCACTTAAACGAAGACCCGTTGTTATAAGGATGTAAATTCGGTCTCCCAAATTGACATACAATATGGTTTGTCCAGATTAAAAAAAGCTTGTTAATTCAAACACAGAAACCTACTGAAAATCTATCATCATGATTCATAAGACTACCCTGTTTTGAGAACTTAAGTAACTGCATTTAATCCTTCAGCCACAACTCAGGAACTGACTTTACAATCTTTTGCATCATAATTTCGTCCAAGTGAAATGATATTATTTATATTTTCATCAAAAGTCCAAAAAATTAACTGTGGATGAATTAAAATCCACCTTACTGTGGCTGTGAAATGAGTACAATCCAATTAAAACGTGATCCACAAAAATGAAGTGACAATGATAACTATTAGATAGAGCTCATGATTAAACAGGTACAATAGATCAAATTACACTTCTAGCAAGACTGGCGATGCTAGGTTCCCGGATCCTTTGCTTATGCCGAAACTCTGGCAACAATGTAGGTTGTTCAACATGGTACAGAAGTGATGCGCTCACATGTTGCAATCTGTTTCTAAAAACACTAAGAATAAAACTTATTAAGCTCCATATTATTCATCAAATAAGTCAGGTCATAGAATAAATCATACATGAATTAAACATAATTATGTTGAACTTATAGTAAAAGAGAAAACAGGAAATGATTGATCTGTATACCCGTATCCCCTTCATGGCATAGATAACAAAATGGAATAAACTACTGAAGCTGTGCAAGTGAAAATAAAAATATATATATACACAACCTGGTTATGTGATGAGTATTAGTAGTTTAAGTATTAATCATGAGCTATTTAAGGATAGTTCTTGAGTTTTTTTGTTGTTAAAAGCTTTGTTTTCTGGGCCGCCTTAATATACAGATTGAGCAAGAGTGCTCTTAGGATCCAGACTTGCAATATCTCCATTTTAGAGCCTTTAATTCTAGGTTGGTAGATATCAAAAAATAAAAACTTGTGTCCAAGAGTACATTCTTAATGATGTTTTTACAACACAAATATAAGTAAATGTGTTCTTGACATCCTAACGCACATGTAGTAGCACTAAGCACTTACATGCGAGAGAGAAAAAAAACATTTATCATATTGATTTTAGTTCTAAAGGGAGCCATAAGGTGCTTCCAGACAAAATATACTATGACAGCAGAACCTATAACTTAATGTTCTGAAACCATTTTAGAACATGGTTTTAATATACTAATAACCCACAACTCAATGTTCTGAAACCATTTTAGAATCTGGTTTAATACACAAACAAAAACTTTTCACATTTGCACAAGTAGTCGTCTGAAAAGAACAGGTAACGAAGACAAATACTCATCTCAAAAGGAAAAGTGATGAAATTCCAACCACTAACACTAAAAAAAAAATATGTATGCATCACTAAGAACTATACAACTGAAAAAATATGTACATCACCCAAAAACTATACACATTAACACAATGTTAGAGAAATGCCTAATTCTTGCTAGGCATGCCAAAAAGGATGTCCCCCGGCAGACCCTGGCCTCCTTCAAGATAAAACAAATTTCGCACAAAAAAGAGAAGTACCAGAAACAAAACGACCCAATTACAGGTTCCCGAACATTTTATTTTCGTTGTCTATATATATCCAACTACATAAGCTATAGTTTGACCCGAAGATGACAATTTGAGAGGTTCACATGTAAAGAACGGAGGCCAACCGGCCAAACATAAGTGTACTACAAACTTTGACAACCATATTGTTGACACTTGATGATATATGTGTTTTTCAAAAGATCAAGTTACCTGAGAGGCAGCTAGCCACTGAATTAGATTTCACTTCAGGATCTCCTCCAAAAGCACCAAACCCTCAATTTCCCGTAGTGATACCGATATTGTCATGGTCAAAATACTGAATGCAACTGGAACTCCTGAGCATGTTTTCCTCAAATCCACTTTCATTAACCTCCATAGAAGTTGATGGAGATTTTTGAAACTAAGGAACAAATAAAATTCAAGACATGCTGGATAAGTCAGGAAGACTGATGATACACCAACAGTGAACGACTGTCCAGTTAATATCTTTTCAATGTAAATATATTTATTCAAAGAACTCCTACTGAAGCAATAATCATGGTAATGTCATTGTAGTCTTTGACTTCATGACCAAGCCCAGTTCCCATAAATTTCACTCTCTTGAAACATTGTATTTAGATTGATGATCAAGAAAGCCACAGATGCTTTATTAACCTCCCTCGAATAATCACCATGGACACAATAAAAATTACAATAAATATGAAACATAATTAATTTATAACAATCAATTCTCATCCTAGTTTATGATATTAAAGTTCACAGGTTTAATGAAGGGCATTACAGGGTACAATACCTTTGCTTCGACTATAAGCATAGCACATTCTCGAACCTTTTTCTGCAACTCGAAGATTTGTTGTAGCATTGAAACTGAACCCTGAACCCTATCGATCGCATCGGGAGCGTCGACCCCTCCTATTCAACCATCACTGGTACATGCATGTTGTACGATTAAAGAAAATAACATTTACTACAACATGGACCAACATAGGATTTGATAAATAAAAAATTGCAACAGATTTAAGGTTTAGGAGGAGAACCTGATCTATAATTAACACCAAAAATTCAATTAAGAACTTGAGGATATCGGGTCAATTAGAACCTATTGTTGTCATTTTGGATATCCATGAATAACCATTTATGGCATTGTGATAAAGACCCAAGTCCAATAACAACAACACACAATGAAAGCATGTGATTATCAAATTCAATGGACACAAATCAGACACAGACTCACAAACCTGAAAGATTTGCAATTACCACACTTCAACAACACAAAATCATAAACTGTTCAGAACCACAGAATTTACATAACTAAACACACACAATCACTGAATCCACACAACAAGTAACAATTAGAAGCTAAAAATACTCCCTCAAATACTTCACGATTCAATCAGCAACCAATACACTTCACCACAACACACACAAAAATCAATCAAAAACACACATCCATAGAAATTCTGGGTAACGCACCGTGGTAAGAGAAGAACCAAAGGACGAGGACGCAGAAGATGAGAAGAGGAGGGATGAGATGGATGGCCTTCTCGGCAGATCTGAGCCGTGAGCGCTCTTTCCGTACGACGCGAGAGAGGGGATCGTACGTTGGAAACAGGGCTTCCTCCGACGCTTTATACCAAGACCCATTTGGGCGTTTCGATTCCACTTTCAAATGCCCGCGAAACGTATGACCTTCATCAATCGGACGTTACCAGTATTGGAAGAAGTCGATGCGGCCGAGGATTTGGATGAAATCGTGGAAGACAAAAGGTTTTGGGAATAAATCGTCCAACTCCTAGCTCACTCTCATCGCAAGAATATGTATCTTTCAGCCAAGACCACGTTTTGCTTTTAGGTATATATAGTTTTAATTTATTTGAAAAATTAAATTCATTAGTTGAAGATATAGGTTTGTTATTAAATTGTTCTATAAATTATATTTTTTTTAATATGTAACATGTCAGACCGTATTAAATCATTAACGTTATTTGGAATTATATATTTTAACCAGAAATAAGATTTCATAAAAAAAAGTAAATAAAAATAATTCGAATTCAAGTACCAACTTATATCTAAATCAGTTTTAAAATTATTATTTATTATTAAACTGATTTGATACGTCACATCATCGTTTCATGGGACACTAGCAGTAACCATGTATCCTATGGCCATATATCGGAAATTTCCTTTAAGTCTGCTTTTTCTTTCTATTTTATAGTTTCACACACTTTATTCATAGAAACCGAGGATCCCTATGGGCCAGACAAATACAAGAGGCCCACATACATACCGAATATACTTATGTTCCGGTTTTGCTTGGGCTCAATTTCAGATTTGCCCAAATCAAGGATGGCCTCTTCTTGGGCCAACCACAGCTCTTCCTGCCATCTCCAGTTCAAAACAGATGATAATAATAATAAGGGTTAAGTACAAATTCACATCTACTCCAATCTTTCATGGGCATTGGAAGTGTCTTCTTGGGCGTTGGAAATGTAGATCCCCCATCGAAATAGTAGCTATCTTCATCGAGAATGAGAGAGGTGTGATTTAGGATTTTTTGTTGCGAGGAACGCACGGGAGAGAAGAGGAAGTAAAGATGAGGAACTCAAAGCATTTTTGTGTTTGTAAGTGGGTGCCGTGTTAGCAGTGATTTAATTAGAGACCTCCGACTACTCTTGTATGAAATGTCCGATCACTCTTGATTTTGTTTATGATTGAAGATGTAAATGTGGAAGAAAATGAGGCTTACCTATTTTTTTTCTGAAAATTTATCACTTCTGTTATACATTAGCTACCGAACCTCTTTTGTTTATGATTGAAGATGTAAACGTGGACGATATTAATATATGCACAACCCAAATCTTGCTAAAGAAACCAAATTTGCAACAACCTTACCACCTCCTGTATGGTCATCAACTCTCGTCGCCATGAATGAATACATTAAAGAGTGGAGAACACTTTATATCAACCAATAAGGTGATCTACTTATAAGCTATAGGTTTGTTTTTAATAAAAACATGTAATTAAGGAAACAAAGAAAATGGGTTAGTACTGAAAGAAAGTAAAATCTTTTTGGGTTGAGTGAGTTGGTTCACCAAATGTCTCATTCTTTCTCTTTTGGCCACTCCACACCCAAATCCCAACTCCATCTCATCTACCCCACACCTTCCTAGTCAACGCATAACATGTTTTGGTGGTCAACTAGTTCCATATGATATCACCTGTTTTGTTTTATTATTTGTTGTTGCACCTGTTTCTAAATGATGAGGAAAGAATTTAGGACTGAGATCCTAAATAATTGGCGAAAGAAGAAGATTTTGTTAATGAACACATATGTCCACAAGCAATTATTTTTCTTTATATATTAAAAAAGAACAATTTTGATTAAGACAGTACTGGTCAATAATGAAAAGGGTATAATGGTAATTACATGCAACACCACTTCCTTACTTCCTCGGCCGAGACTCACGTTTGGGACTTGTCTTGTCTCTTTGGGTTTATATATTGATACATCTTTGAGATAGATCGTTCCTGTGGAAATGGAGGTATCGGGGAATGTTGTTATTGGAGTGGACGAGTCGTTTCGGCCTCTGCCTTGGCTTTACTTGACCTTCTTGTCCGTTTGGTTCGTCTCTGCTTGCTCCTGGACCTTCAACACCTACCAAAACGGCCATTTTCAGGTCTTTCTTCTTTCGTTTTTCCAATTTTTGGTTGCTCGAAAAGAGGAAGAAAGGTGGATGCTTTGAGTCTGGATTGCATTTATTCATATTTCTTCCGTAGTTTTCTGAGAAAACCCATCACCAGAAAGAGCAAAACTATGTTTCATGAATTTGGGTTATGTGTACCCTTTTTGTGTTATTGTCCAAATTTGTGAGTTGGATTCATATTCATGCATTTTATTTCCATTCCAACGTATGCTGAACGTCGAAAGTATGTGGAGAAATTAATCGACTAATAAACATATTGAAGTTTTCACCTAGTTTGAGCTTCTGGTTGAATAGAGTTTTGACATGTATCAAAACTAACCTGGTTTAACCTGTTTCTCATCTCTACCACGTGGCCTTCGGTCCATATATAGATGTTCAATTCTACCGTTGCACATATATAAAAGTCGAGTATACTATATGTGAGGGGATAAGGCATATTAGGAATTGGGATCTTCCTATGACTATGAAGTTTTTAATCACGATTGATATTGTTGATGATGTGTAATAATAGCAGGCAAATAAGCTGCAGTGGAGTCTTGCAAGTGTTCCACTGATTAAAGCCTTGCAACTCTCTCTATCCTTCCTCTTCTGGTAAGCTGAGTAATCACAGCTCACATCACTTACTCATGTTTCCATTATTAAATCATAGTTGGCAGGTACTCGTGTCTCCATTTCCAGATTTGCTCTCTCTGGATATGCTTCGGCGTCTACGTAACCGGAGTGCTCTTTCAGACAGCTTCCTTGGTGTCCTTGCTGCTCATCTCTCACGGATACTGCATCATGTCCGAGCGCCTCTCCCTCAAGGAGTGCCGCTCTACAGCTGCCCTTGGATGCGTCTTTTACGTTACTCTCGTTGGCTACAGAGCTTCTGTTCCTTACTTCACCGTGCGGATCTTCAATTATCAGCTTAAGCTTTTAGTTGACTACTTCCTTGTTAAACTGATTCATAGTGTGATCTCAGGTTCTTCTACTGGTTAACTACTTCATCTTCTTCTACGTGATTTTCCACCACATATCGCACAACCTTTTACTGTTACGGGAACAACTGACTTACATTGAAGACGAAACTATGCATGATGCAGTGCATACCAAGTATATCATGTTCAAGTACGTCTTTTCTTCTATAACTAATAACTATGATCATGTTTCTTCATTACATGGCCCACAACAACTTTGTTTCATACCATTTCTTGCAGGAAATTTCAAGCTGCTATGCAGATAATAGCCTTGACAGAGACCGTGGTATGAACATTTTCAGGCTCATTATTTCGACCATTCTTTTCAATGACATGATGAATAGGCTTTTTGTCACTTCAGATATACATTAACATGGATGGCTCGTCCGAGAACTACTGGGTTCGGTTGTTGATCCGTGAATTGGCCCAATTCCTCATCTATATATATATCGGGTGTGTATAAATTTGTTAACCCTGAACCCTGAACCATTAGAGAATGAGCTCATTTGGTTGTCTGCAGGTGGACTTTCAGGTCACAAGACTTTGCTCCACGCTTTACAGTCATACCCACGCTCAAATCTGAAGGAGTGCCTCCAATCTACAGCGTAGTGAGTCAATTTTCATATCCGAATATGAACATCCAATGATATTGAGACGAGCATTTCCTTACAATTATGCTGAGTTATGCGTTATTGCAGGAAATGGATGCGGATACTTTCAAAAATTGTAGCCGTTATGATTGGCACATTGGAGTGGTGAGTAGTGTACTAGTCGATATGGAATGTCATATATAAATCTACTTGTTCGTTTCGAATTGAAGAGTTTTTTTTTTGCAGCCAACTTTAGAAGGAAGATCAAAAGACAAGATTGTGGTAGTAATTCAGCATCCGCGCTCAAATAGATTGATATCAGCTGACATTCCTTGAATTTAGACTGCTACTTATCAGTGATCGGATTGTAGAATAGACTACTGAAATGTAGTTTCAAAATGTACCCTTTTTGTTTTCTTTTCTTACAGAAATATGGAACCGAAAAGGCGGGAAATGATGATCATCTGTCTGGCCTTAGGATACACAATATAGCACAACCCATATATATATATAGAGATTGTTAATGAACAAAATTGTATAGAGGTTTTCTTTTAAGGTGTAATTGTAATCTTGATTCAATATAAATGGAGATTCACTGACCTTTTGTTGGGTTTCAGAGAGACATGATATGTTCTTTTAAAAAGATAATGTTATCTATTAGCTCTCTACCTCGACGAGATATAATTCACGTTATCATTTGAATCTTTTATATATTAACTTCAACTTTAATTAAGGTGGATCTAATTTAGGCATAATAAAAGAAAAGAAAAGAAAAAGAGCTTACATGTAAAAATGTAGATGGAATCTCTTCTTTTAAAAAAATAAATAAATTTATAGATTGAATCTCTAAAAATGAAGATAATTATTTTTTTCTCATATTTCTGATTTCTTCATATGATTTTTGAGCCTAACTGAATCGGGTTGAAAGGCATTAGGTTGGGCCCGTATGCGTCGACTTTTCACGAAAGGTCGGTACTGAGATAACATTAACGTCATTCTTTCTTTGCTTGGAACTAGCATCGACGCTATCTCTCTAGCACTAGCTTAACGCCGGGCGACGGACTTATTGTTCTTTTAAATATGTCACAATATCAAGGATAACTAAACATTTTATTTTCAAATCAATTTCTTTTTTTTGAACCATTTCCAAATTAATTTCGTTATCTATAACATAAAAAAAAAATGCATTTTTAAGTTCAAAATTATAAATGATATACATCAATAGTACGTACGTTACCCCGATTTTTATTTATTTATTAATGTTAGTAGACGTATTTGGATCTAGAGCTTCAGCTCAACACTTGTAGTGAAGCTTAGACTTGGTTCTCTCTGTCGGTCACCCCTACGAAGCTGGGCAGAGCTATGACCACTCGCCGGACGGCGCCGCACTACGACGGACTCGACGGTTCCGGCGGAGAGGACTCGAAACCCAAGAATCTACATCTCTCATTGTTGGCCGCCAATTACATGACCCGATTGGGAAACCACTGGCTCTGTGTCGTCGTCTCGGTCATAGTCGTCGTATCCGTCTCCTCGTTCGTCTATCACTCTAGCAACCTCCCACGCGTCTCCACCGACGATCCCGTTTCCAGAGTCGGACTCGTCGGCGTCGACGGACTCGAATCTGATTTTGGATACCTCGGCGTGCCCTGGTGTAAGTCTCTGATGATCTTTACATGTCGTTTGTTTATGATTTGATCTGGGAAATGATTGATATTTAAATGTGTCTATACATTTAGGGCTTTGCTCAGATCTGGAGTTGTAACATATTGTGTGACAGTGTGAGAAATGATTTCATTTGTATGGGTTCTGGGAAAAGAAATGTTCTTCAGTGAGCTTAAGTTCAACAAGGGGCTTTGCTTAAGTGAATGTTTCTATAGTTGTTGCATTGTGTTTCATGGCTAGTTTGAGTTATGGTAACATTTTGGTGAGGGAGGACATGTTTCAGTATAAAAGTTTGATATTCCTTATGATGAGTTCTTTGATAGTTGTTGTTCATTTCAAATATAGCTAGGCAGAGTAGCATTGTAATTTTCCTTGAACGTATCAAAATACGATTTGCTTCTTGGTTTCAGTTCTATTGCTGCTAATTCTCTATGTTCAGTTTTAAGCTGAAAATGGGTTCATCTGTATTAATGAGTTGGGTTTTGATAATAGATCTGGTTATTAGAAATTTACTAATTGGTATCCTCATATCTAAGATTGCAATCATACTTCGGAGCAAGTGTTTTTTATTAGAATGCAAAGAAGGCAAGGTGCAGATATTGGATCTTGGTTGTTAGGCTAGGGGGTTGAGATCCATTAGTGCTATAATTTGGGAGATGGCTATGATTACCTCTTATTATAACCAGGATCTACTTAGATAACCCAACACTTAATTCAGCCCGAATTTTCTTGATATGCTTTTCAGTTAATATTTTTTTTATTTGTGTACATTCGTCACTTCCTGTGCCCATTTAATCCTTCTCCTTGCCAAAAGGCAGATCGAAACAAGGCAAAACAGTGGAGTGGACATCCAAGGATTTACAGAAAGGCTTGGAAGAATTCATACCCATATATGAAAAAAGGCCAATAAAAAACAATATGTACGGGATGGGTTTTGATCACAGCTTTGGGCTTTGGTTCATTGCCCGGTGGCTGAAACCTGATCTAATGATTGAAAGCGGTGCTTTCAAGGGGCACTCCACTTGGGTTTTGCGACAAGCAATGCCAGACGTGCGTATTTTGTCTATCACGCCACGTCATCCTGAGAAATACCTGAAGAAGGGGCCCGCTTATGTTGACAAGAACTGCACATATTTTGCTGGAAAAGATTTTGTCGATTTCGGGAGTATTGATTGGAAAAGTGTGATGACCAAGCACGGCATTGCTGATCTTAGTCGGGTTCTTATTTTCTTTGACGACCATCAAAATGAATTGAAAAGGTAGTTAGAGTTACATTTGAATACACTGCAATGGTAATGTTGAATTGTGTGGACTCTGAAGTTGCTAATTCACTATAGCTTCATTTGTTGATGTCATTGTCAGACTAAATCAAGCACTAAAAGCTGGCTTTAGGCATCTTGTTTTTGAGGATAACTATGACACTGGAACGGGAGACCATTATTCCTTGAGGCAGATATGTGATCAATTCTATATAAGAGGTGCGCTCTCATTCTTTTCTTTAGATCATGCTGTTATATTTGGCTGTGCTACTACTAAACAAAACATCGTTAACTCACTTGCATGGTTATTCAAAGGGATAATTGCAACAACAAAAAAAAAAGTACCCTCGGGTATTCACTTTTTGCAAATTGTAGCACCCTTCTTATAATTGCAAAAAGAAGTGCCATGAACTTGCCCTTTTGTTGAACTTTGTGTAAATTTGTTTCAAAATGATGATTTTACCCTTGTTCAAAGTTCAAGGTACTTTTTTGTAACTATCAAAGAAGAGGGCTACGATTTGCAAAAAAAATTGAATACCATAGGGTACTTTTTTGCAATTATACCTTGTTCAAATGTGACATAGCACTATAGATGCAAGTGATACGAATCAGCAAGCTCATAGGATATGGAAAACCCTACTTGAGTCCGAATGACACAAGAAATTTTGAGTACTCATCTTTCTTTGTTATTGGCAATTAGCAATGTGTGTATAACATGATATAGGTTCAGTTATCAACTATATGTGAGTCTGAATAGATGTATTTGGTGGTTTCTTTCTCATCATTTTGCATTTATTTATCTTATGCAGGAGGAGGCCATTCCTGCTTCAAGGATGGTGATGAAGCCAGGGTTCGAGCAAGAAGGAAGGATTTATGGGAGAAGGCAGTGGATATAGACGAACTGTGTGGGCCAGAAGAAGCCTGGTGGGGCGTTAAAGGTCAAATGCGCGATAACTTCAACCACAGTAATGTGCAAATCACATACTCACAACACTTGCAGAACAGTAGGTTTGTGGAGTCAATTCTTGATGTGTATTGGGAACTCCCTCCGGTGGCTGCACCATCACTCACTCATCAGACTCGATACGATCCTGCTCGTGCACCTGCTCCAATTGTTGAAGATGGCCGGTATGGCTTGTTCCAGCGCCTCGGTTTAGGTAGACTCGAGCCTTCGGTATTTAATGGATATACTCAAATGGTATATGTTCAGATATCAAAATCATGATCTGAATCTCATAGATGAGATTCAGATGTGTAGTATCATGAACCTTTGTTAATATTATGCAGTTCTCATCCATTTCTGTCATAGTTTCTTAGACTTACTTTTACTGATGTATACATACTTCCTTTTTCTTTTGGTACTCATGTTCATTTTCCATCATTTGACAATATATTCATGATTTGATCGTGTATTTGTAAGATCTCGTTTCCCATTCTATATATATAGTGTCATATATTGCTCCAAAATGTGTGTATATATTTGAAAAGTATGAACTTAGGTTATGACGGATTCGGGGTTAGATTAGTATTTCCAACTTCTTTGTTGATAAAAATAAAAAATAAAATTGTTAAGCTGAACAAAAGGAGAGATGCAATTTAGGGAGAAGATATTTGCAAAACCAAGCAAGCCATATACACCAACAAAAGAGGTTCACAAATATTACACAATTGCAGTAAAAGATAGAAACAAACATTTATATATAATATAATCTGGATATGCATGCCCCCAGTAAAATTCTTCTAACTAGCAACACCATAAATGCAATATGCATCCTTGTAGGACATATAAGGCAACAAAAAGAAACATGTACTACTATATATCACTGTTAAAATCCAAGCTTCTCACTTTCCACAATCCACTTGCTTTTGGTGCAGATCTTCTACTTCCTGGTCTTGCACTTCTCCATAGCCCTTGGAGCTGAGAGATTGAGCACACCAACACAGATCGGTTTCACAAGAAAAAAATAACACACAGTAAATTCAATGCACAAAAAAAGGAAGTGAAGGACATACCAAGCCCAATTGCCTCTGAACCTTTCATGATCCTCAGTCTCTTGCAAGAGTCTGTAAACATCCTGCAATACCAAATATCAAACATGATGCTTTCAAAAACCAATGTGAAACCGGTTTGCTCCAGCAACCACTTTCTTCAAACCAAATCAGATCAGATCAGATCAGATCAGATCAAATACAGATATGGGTCATGTTGGCTTGTTAACAAAAGTAGACCCAACATGTGCAAGTGGTCATTTCTCAAGTTTAGACAACTAATAGTGATTTCATATCATGTGTTAGTTTAGTATAATCAAGAAAAACAACTTCCCAGGTAAGACTTAGGTAGATCTGTAAGATCACCCCAGATATTCGTGAGATCACACAATTTCTAGTAACATGCACACATCTTGCAAGGAAATAGAGCTTACTCCCACGGGACATCACCAACCAGCATCCAGTCATGGTCTTTGTCTTCATAGGTGAGTACATACTCAGAACCATGGAGAAGATCCATCAAGCAACTCTCACTAAGCCCATCTCGCCCTGGAAGTCCATGAGAACTGCACTGTCCTGTATCATCATCGTTCATAAATGAAAATCAATACCCATTATAGAACCATATGTACCATGCAATTTAGAGTGAAGATGGTAAAAATTTCTTAGGATTTGCATCTAAGTCATACCAATGGTGAAGCAGCTGAACATCTTCTCAAGAGCTGATGAGAGCTCCACATAGTTGGTGTAGATCTTGAGATCAACCTTCCTCAAGTATGGAGCACCGTCCATGCTAACTTTAACATAGAGGCACCCAGGCCCAGGTTTGGTTTCAGAATCATCTCCATTCTTTGTTGAATTAGTGGCCATGGTGTTCTTCCGGAAAGAACGAATTGGTGGCCATCCTACCACCTGTGCCCTGTGACAGAAACCTTCTACTCACTATGTTTTCCATTACATGAAGACTTCAATTTGACATCAACTGTGCAAGTGTAGATGCCAAACACACATAACAAAACTTACAATGGAAAGGCTCTCACACAGAAAAGAAGAAAAAAAAATGCAGAGTGTTGAGCAAAGTACGATCCTCAACCAACAAAGGTATGATGGGAACAGCTTATCATTGATGCAATAGGATTTTTTATTTTAAAAGAAAAAAACAGCTACAAATCAATCCATTGAAGCAGATGCAAGAAAGTTATAGATTATGAATGATAGAATGATATTGCGCACAAAAAGTGGAGCTCAATACAAACAACAGGGGTGCTCTGTTCTATTCCCAAAACTCAATCATTTCAATTCCCTGTTCTCACATCTTGAGGCCCCAGAAACAAAATTTGTACTCAACTGAATTGAACACAACTCTTAACTCAGAAAACGAACTTTTCTTTTTCTTTGCTGATAAAAGGATTAATAAGAAAACCACAAGAGAGAAAAATGAAGTTCAGAACCACAAATATGGAGAAATTAAGAGCAACTTACTTTGCTGCAGGGGCAGCAGCACCATGATCAGCAGAAACATGATCCTTCTTCTCCTGAACAGGCTTTGAAGATTGAGGGGCAGCAGCAAGACCATCTTTCATGGCAGGTCCTGGTTTCTGGGTATTGTTGCCATTAGACTCCAAAGCAGCAAGAGGCTTGACACCATTCCCCCCTCTGGGGGAGAACAAGACAGCACCTTTTGCCCCCAAATCAGCCTCAGACACAGAGAAAACCCATTTCCCAGTCCCGGATGAGCCACCAATGTTGGCATCAGAAAAGCCCCTTTTAGACCCAGAAACAAGGTTCTTCAATGGAGCAACCACAGAGAACCCAGAAACATGCTTATCCTCCAAATCCTTCCCAAAAAGAGAAACCCTCTCAGAGCCAGGCAGGCCAAGCCTGAGCTCAGTCTCCTTGAGGTTGAGACTCTCAGTGGACGAGGAAGAAGAAATCTTCTCACAGCTTCTCTCCATTGAAGAGGCCTCTGTTAAGCCTATGTAATCATGCTCTAGAGGCCTAGACATCAAAGTTTCATAGAATGGAAGAAACCCAGATAGAGAAAATGAAATGGATTGAGAAGTGTGTCAAGAGGAAGAAGAAGGAGAGTAGCTTGATGAGCAAGTGAGAGAGAGTGTGTAGGTTTGTGTGGAGAGACAATGCAGCAGAACTCTCTGGTTCTAAAAAGGAGCTTGCTATGTTTATGCAGAAAAAGAAACTTCTTGGTCCTTTCTGTTCCTCCTTTTTTCTTATTTCTTTTTCCTCTTCTCATAATTACTAATAGTATATTTTAATAATTCCTTGCTTTTCTTTTGATCTTTTATTATATTTTTTCTACAAAAAAATAACTAGTTGAATAATAAGCCTAATTTTCTTCATTTACTAGAATAATTACATGTTATATAAAAAACGAGTAACTACATTATCATTTCTTATAATTAAATAATAGTTCGATATAATGTATTTTTAGTTTTAAGACTAACTCAATCACCTTCTAAAATCATAAGAACTAATTACATTATCATTTCTTATAATTAAATGAAATTCAATATTAAAATTGTGCATTTATTGAGATAACTTTACAAAATAAATCAGACCCAAAAATGAAGAAATTATTAGAGCATAATCTCATCATCTATTAAGTGATAGTAAATGTAGTTAATTAAACACTCCTGGTCTTAATATGTATTGTGTTATTGTAACAGAGTGAGTATTTATTTCATATTTTTTTATATGGAGCAATTTGCCAATCACTATAACTATTTAATTTGTTTTATGAAAATATGAAATAGCACAATAATGGTGAACTCCTGAGAAAGTGCCAATACATGAGAAATTACTGAGTAAGTACACATTCCTAAAATGAGAAGTATTTTTCAACAACAAAAAAAAGGTAAGTATTTATTTGAATTATATAACGAATTAAATACAAGAAATTGAATTCTATATTTTTTAGAAAAGAATAAATTGAGCTAAAAAGGAAGCGCAAAAGTTCAAAAGCTTTCTCTTCTCATTTCCAATTTTTCATTTCACTCAGTTTTCTTAGCAACCAAACAATAACCTAGAAAGAAAGTGCAGCTAAACGAGGACACCAGGACGAACAACACAGATGAGTTTCCGAGTCAAAATCATCCAAAAATAACTATTGTAGTTGGTAAACTAGTGAAATCAACTATCAAGATTTATAAAAGAAAACGGTTAATCGTTAAGAACTATCATACTTGAAAATAACCACAATTATTTATTAAAGTATACAAATTAATTGTTAGTGATTTATAAACTCGCTTATAACAACAACAATGATCGAGAATTCGAAATATATGATAACTAAAAAAATATACAATCAAGATAAGCTAGTAGACAGTTCAATCTACCCATATCTCGGCAATCAAGATAAACTAAAAATTGAATTCTATATTTCCCCCGTTTGGATCCATTTTCTCGGCAACCAAACAAGCACAGCCTCACTCAAAAATAGAAAAGAAAAT
>JAYMSW010001316.1:0-17009 GCA_036897725.1 Erodium texanum | reverse complement strand
TGTCGGATACTCTTAGGTTCACTTACTCTGAAACTTTGGGTAAATGGCCGATCGGCGACTTGGCGTTTGGTATTAATTATCTCATGAAGAGCCAGGTTAGCTCCCAATTCTAGAGAGTTCAAACAGTTTCGTGCTTTTTCTAGCTATGTTTTCGTTATTTTTCTAGCCTATTGAATTTGGTTGCTGAAGTTGAGGTTTTTATGTGAAAAGAGACTTTTTTTGTCTGATTCACTTGTCTTTTATTGCTGGAGTATGCATTTTGAGTTCATGATTTGCTATGGTGTAGTTAGCTAGTAGAAGTGATTAACTTGGGTTTGGGGATTTTGTGTTTCTTTACATCCTTTATGCTAAATTGAGCGAACCAGTTGATGAATGAGAGAGTAAAGCTATAATGGTTATTTACTTATTTTTCTGTCTTCCTTGTATGTTGGAGGCATCTGATATACAAATTATTAGATGTTATTCATGTCTCTATAATCTACCATAATTGTTTCAGGCTTCTAGAATTGGTTTCCAGTTTGATTCCAGAGTTTCAAGTTTCAGGAATATCATCATTAAAGAATTTTTAGAAATCAACAATAATAAAAATTCTTTATGTTAAGAGTATCTTGATGCTGGGACGAGCTTCTCCATATCGTTCGTTGTGCTGCTTATTCTGCATCTCTCTTGTTTTTAGTACTTGTGGTTTTGTGATTAAGATATTAACAGAGTGTTACTTTGTTTCAGGGTAACTTACATGTTGCAAGTGTATATGCTGGGGATAATTGTGTACAGCTGAAAGGCCCCGAAATTATTGCAGAACTGCATCACCTCTTGAGGTTATTGACCCTTTGCATGTTTTTCTCAAAGAAGCCATTTCCAGTGTTTTTAGCATCTGCTGGCTACACTCAGGATGATGTCCTTCTCCAGGAGCCCAAGGCTGGGGTATATATCTCTGTGATCTATGTTATACCTTGTATTGTTTGAATTCAGAAATCTTATTGTGTAGAGCATGGAACTTGACTGCAGCTTGAGTTTTCCTTGTTTCCATGTTCAGCATAAGCAGTAACATGTCAAATACCTTTTATGATTCTGCTGCTCCTAGTATACTACTACTACTTACATTATAATGTGTGATTATAGCTCTAAGTTCTATTAGGTACTAGACTTGTAACCAGGGCCACTACTGGTCATTAGTTTCTTACTTATTTCTGCCTATAGTATTCCCATTCATTCTGATTTACATGACTTTTTTATTTATTTATAATTCTACTTCATTTTTTTTATAATTTATAATATCGGGTTAATTACCTGCACAATCTTTTTGCAGCTTTTGAAACCTGCTTTCACAATCATACGTGACAAAAGCTCAAAATGTCTTCTTCTATTGATTCGAGGTACTCATAGCATCAAAGATACACTAACAGCAGCAACTGGTGCAGTAGTTCCTTTCCACCATTCAGTTTTACATGATGGTGGAATAAGCAATGTAGTTCTAGGATATGCACATTGTGGAATGGTAGCTGCAGCTCGTTGGATTGCAAAGCTAAGCACCCCTTCCCTATTGAAGGCACTTAGTGAATCTCCTGACTACGAAGTTAAGGTAAATGCGCTTTTTTATATTGGAAAGTGCATTCTGCTGATATCTTGCTTTGCTGCAGAGAACAATGTCCTCTCCCCCTTATCAATTGGGTAAAATTGGCATATTCTGAACTTATCTTCACCAACCTAAGTTTGGTTTAAGTGGTAAAGAGCTCCCTTCTGGTCTTGAGTTGCAACCTTGGAACATTCAAACCTGTTGTTTATTTAAAAAAGTCAAGTGTCAAAGACCTTGGCAAGGTCTGAAGTTCAGACCTTGGCACGCACAATTGCTCATAAAACAAATCTTTAACTTATCTTCTAAATCAATCTTCTTTAACCTTATCCAATCGCCTACTTTATTCTAATTATTTTCCATATGACTTCAGTCATTTATGTCTGGTGGAATGAGGATGAGAAGGAAAGGATGAACCATAGGAGGGGCCAAAGTAGCTAGAAACCCATTCATCATTTGAGACACTTAAGAAGCATGAAGGGATATTAATAGTTTGGTTACACAAATTGGTACCTAAAGGCTTTTTTAAGCAGTCTCCCCTAATTTTTGTGGGCTTAGAAGGATGGATTTTTTTTTTATCATCTCAAACTTTTCAACATTCTCTCTTGTTTAATGTCCTAAGCAGTTTCTTGTGCAAGCACCAATTTCAATTTATATATCCTTCTTGAGAAATAAATCTAAATTATTTCTAACTCTACACCTCCATGTCCTTTGAGTTGCTTGCGTTCACGGACACATATATACTTCAGAAAACTCTGTATTAATTCCATCTTTCACTTTCAGATTGTTGGACATTCACTTGGAGGTGGTACTGCTGCAATACTAGCATATATTCTTCGAGAGAAGAAAGAGTTTTCTTCATGCACATGTGTCACATTTGCTCCAGGTACACTCCTGTCTTCTGATAGTTGCCTTCATTACAACCAGTGAGCTAGTAGTCCCCTTTGTACTCTTGTAAACCATCTTTCTGATATTATTCTTGTGGGATGGGTTGATGTTTAATTAAATTACTATTTTCTGTGTGTGAGTCTTAGAGATTATGTGTGCACCCTTGGTGCATAAACTCCTATCGCTAGCTTGGTACAATCGTTAGAAGGCTGATGTATGATTAGCATTTTGCAGGTGCTTGTATGACATGGGACCTTGCTGAATCAGGCAAGCACTTCATTACTACTATTATCAATGGTTCTGATATAGTGCCTACATTCTCTACTTCCTCAATTGATGATCTGCGCTCTGAGGTATTATTGACAAATAGAAATTATGCTTTGACAATTATTATTGTTTGAATACCATAAGATTACTTATGTGAGGTTTTAATCACAGGTCACAGCTTCTTCTTGGTTGAGTGATCTGCGGGATCAGGTTGAGCGTACAAGAGTGCTCAATGTTGTTTATCGTTCTGCAACTGCTCTGGGGTCCCGCCTTCCATCAATAGCTAGTGCAAAAGCAAGGGTTGCTGGCGCAGGTTCACTCCTACGACCCGTCTCCAGCAGCACTCAGGTAACACCTAGTTGACTCTTGAGCCTGACAATTTGTCCTAAGATTTACTTCATATAGCATATACTGCATAAACAAGTGGTGTATATATACTTTGCTTCATATCAATGGAAGCACATATTTTCGGCATATATTGCTGTTAGGCTTTGTCTAGATCCTGTCCTCAAATAGCCAGCCAAAGAATAATGCTATTTCTTGTGTTCCAAACCCTTTCTTCCTAAATATTTGTGTTCCCTAGGTATCTGACGATAGCTATATTCTTCAAAGGTTTTTGGTTTTCGCAACCCTTGCCATGTCTAGACTACATTCATCCTTGAAGGCAGGATTGTCTTCAATAAAAATGCCCCAGCTCTAAAATGTTAAGGGTTAATTGTTGCACATAACTATCCCAAGCTTTTAAATGAATTTACAGTTACCTAAAATTTCAAAAAGAAGAAAAGAAAGCAGATAGCTATTTGGCCAAAAGGACGAAAATGCCCTCGATCCTAATCTTAATAAATACCATTTTTTCCGTCTTTTTAATAGTTTTTATCTTTTGAGGATACTTTTACATCCACTCAACTGTTTTCTACATTTAATCAAAATGTCTTTGGTAGTTATGAAGTCTTTTGAAATTAGAGCCAAGGGCATTTTCGTCATTTTTTGGCAAAAAAGATCTATCTGTAATTTTTTGAAAGTTTAGGTAGCTGTGCGTAATGTTTTAAAGTATGCAATAGCTATCTGCAGTTAACCTAAATGTTGATGTTTGTGCTTAGTAACGTTCAACTAGAGCTCTTATGCCATGTGATTGGTCATTTGTAGGTTGTGATGAAGCGAGCACAGAACGTTGCACAAGCTGTTGTGAGAACCCGATCAACACTCTCATCATGGTCATGCATGGGTGCCCGGCGGCGTAATGTGGGCACGTCACTAAGCTCTAAAGTAGAAGATTTGTCTGAAGCTTCTTCTCTTATACCCGAAAGAACATCTGAATCTGTAATTGCTGAAGACCCAGTATCAAACATAATGGAATGTAATTCAAGTGGTGGATCAGGACGCGATGATACAGATGAAGAGGATGAGCTCATCTCTGCAATCTCTTCAAATGCAGTGCACACAACATCTGTTGTAGAAGACATTACAGAAAGTGAGCTATGGTATGAACTGGAAAAGGAGCTCCAAAGACAAGGGGGCGAAGATGATGTTTGTGCCCAGGAGGAAGAAGCAGCTGTGGTGAAAGAAATTACAGAAGAGGAGAACAATGTCTTGGCTGATGCAGTTGAAAGTCAAAGGCCCGTGTCTTCGTCGGATGCATTGGAAAGTCACCATTTCTATCCTCCAGGAAGAACAATGCACATTGTTTGTATACCTTCGCCTGATCACGAGCCTGTTGGTAGTTTAGATCACGACGAGGCTGCTGAAGAACACGTTGGCATATACGAAACACCCAGAGAACTTTACAGCAAGATCAGACTTTCGAGGACGATGATTAAGGATCATTATATGCCAATGTATAAGAAGATGATTGAACAATTGATAAGGGAAATGGAAGAAGACGATGAAGCCTGTAGTTTGTAATGTGAAAAGATTGAATTATAGGGAGATGAAATATATATATACAGTGTGTATGCTCCATGAATGCTTTAGCATTCAATGAAGTTGTATTTGTCATTCTCTTGATTCTTTGGTACAACTAAGTAGATTTATTGATTAATCAGAAGCCCAGAAAGGCATGACAGTACCAAATGCTTCAACCGAAAGGTATATTGTGTTAGTTCTTGATGGAGGTGTATTATAGTACTACTTTGCGGTTATCCCTGATCATTTTTAGGTTTTATATTGGTTTATGATCATAAATCGTAATATCGTTTGCAAACATCCATTTTTGATGAAAGGATGTGTTTGGTGTATTCGCAATTTAGTAGAGATTGAGTATTTAAATTTACTCAATCTGCTCTCGTACACGTAATAATAACTTCATTGGGTCGATGATGGGCCCAAGAGGAGAGAATAGCCCGCGAAATCTTTTTTGAGAGTGCATCGCTAATGCCAGAGCCCCAATTAATGGATAGAGAGGAAATAGTTTTTGAGTTTGATAGAGTTTACGTACCATCCCTAATACTAGCTTGACGATGGGTTTACTCTCAAACACCTAAACAGATTATCAATAACATAAGATATGATAGCGAAATGCATAATTTAGTTTGAGGGATAATAAGAAGGTAAATTTTATAATTTATAATTTTTTTCTATATCGGTTAAAATATCTCTTAATTTTGGTCGATTGCAAAAATAATTTTTTTTTAAGATAAAGACAGGTTTGAACCGTTTAATTTTGGACAGTCTCATAGAACTAAACATTAATCAATTCTTAAAAAATTCGGGATTATTCAGGAATATCGTTTTTAATTTATATTGTTATCATTTTTAATTTATAGTGTTATTTCTTGATGGAGGTACTACTTTGTTATTATCACTTAAGATTTTTGTAGGTTTGATACTATAAAAAATAAATTTTTACAATAATTAATACACGAAAGCCATCTTCCCCGAACAAATAATATTGATGAAACACTCAATAAAAATGTTTAGGTTGCTTATTTGGGGGGTATTGTGAGCCCCACACAAGGTGAGGGGCTTCCAAAAATAGACGAGAAGCTAGGCCCAAAGTAAGGGTTCGCAACTCGCGCTCAGAAATGAGTGTTCATCAATAGGTGTTGGCACGACCTGCCGTCACTTTACGTTCATTGACAAGTCGCCTTTCACCCCTGACAGGACGGGTGATGATGCGCAGCACCTCCAGTCGTTTATATAAGCGCTCCTCACCCTCTACATCCTCTATGTTTCCGATGTGGGACTTTTCTTATTCTTATGAATTTCAAAGTCTGCTTTACTCACTACTCCTAATATCGATAGTCAATATGCTAGCTCTTGTTCGTGCCCCTTTTTTTTACTCATGTTTATATCGTTGTTTACTGTGACTTAGACCTAACCAACAAGATCAAAGATGTAGCAAAAAATCTTGAGATCACCATATTTCAACTCAAACTGGAGCTGTTTACTTATGTCAAAAAAAGGAGAGAACCGAGAGGGTTCTCATGATCAGAAGTTCTTGCAGAAACAAATAAATAACCAGAGAGAGAGAGAGCTATTTCTTGAGAGAGAAATCTGAAACAGAGTAGTAATGGAAGGAAGGTTGGAAGAAGAGGCAAATGGCAGAGATATCATCCATGGAGATCCCACGTCTCTTGCGCTTCCAAGCTCGAGCCGCGCTTTCCACCAACTTTCTTGCTGATTTTTCCCTTTCTGGGGTCGACCCAACTATCTCCACTGCTTCTTCGTTCGATATCACATCCCATACCTACACATCATTCATAAACCTATAACAACCCATCTCAACTTAATATCAATTATAAACATAAACCCATCTCTAATATCAACATACATACCCCATCGGTTGCCAAGATGAGGAATTGATCATTTGGGGTTAAGATTCTTTGGGTAACATGAGGAACAGAGATGAGACCAAAGTCCTTGACACAGTAATCACCAAAGGCTCTGGAGACAGCAAGGCCAGGACCTTCAGCATTGGGCGACCAAACCCTGTACAGTCCTGGTTCATCTTCTAAGCAGAACACTCTTCCTTTTGACTTCTTTATCCTCTCAGCCTCCTCTGTAGTAGTCAACAAAGACATTAACATCGTTTTTATCCAATCAATCACCTTAAAAAAACAGATATATATATACATAGGAGGTAAATGAGGTGTGAACCAGGTAGGTTGGGCTTGAAATCTACTGTCAGCTGAACTGCTACTAACTTGCCATTATCACTTGTGCCTAAAACAGCCCGCGAGTCCCCAACATTTGCTATGATCAGCTGTTCACTCTGAAAACAATATACAGTTTATGGAAATAAGTTTTACATTGTCTTTTCAACTATTAGTTTAAACTTTTACTTGAATTCGCTACTCTAATACAGTACTACTTAAGGGATTTGATGCAGGCATATCCTAGTTAAATATTTCATTCATCTTAAGATCAGAACAATTTTTTGACTCTCTCACATATCCATACATTATCATCTTCTTGCAATTGTTAAAAAAAACACATAACTATAACTGTACTGCAAATTATAATTTACCCTCTTTTTTTTGGTTGAATCGGTTCTGTAACATACTTTTTTTTTATCAGACTGTAACATATATACTTGAACACAAGCTATATGTATAAGTTGTCAATGTTGAGGAAAATTGTACCTGTCTGACAATAGTTAAAGCTGTAGATCCGCTCCTGAAAGAGTCAATCCTAGGATGCTGCCTGAGCTCCTCATCAATGGCAGCATATGTTTTAAGGTAAGATTGCTTCCATATGTTAAACCTCTGGTCATGAACATCCATTTGATCATCATCAAGTAGTGAAGCTTCAGCAATGGCTTCTTGCCAGTTGCATAGCAAAGAAGATGGCACTGAAACCCTAATCTTCTTGGACACAAGATGGCCCCATGATCCATGCCCATCAAATATCCCACAAAATATCATGTCTTCTTGGCATCCAAACTCCTACACATATAAAGAAAATAATTGTTCTTAGTTAGTAACCATTATTGATCAACAATGTTTTAAACTGGATAAAATCTCTAAGTAGATATGGTGGCCTATGTTCATAACTAATGGGGAACATTCAGGTGAAAACTCAAAAGTCGCAAAATTAAGTACGAAAATTAGAGGCTATGATTGGATTACAATTTTAACAGCTGAGCTGTTTCTAAACTACCAAACTTTAAGGTTGGAACTTTCAAAGAATAAGAACTTTTCCGGTTTGGAAACATCTCATCTGTTAAAAACTATAATTCAATGCACGCAAATGATTTTCAGTTTTCACTCCAACTATTGATTTTCGTGTGATTGTTACTTTGATTATAGTTGTCTATAGCTGTTCTAAGTTTTTAACACATTCATAGATTTATATCTCTAGTAATATACGCTACATAAGTAACGTTGACTCTTACCAACACTTGATACAGAGAAATTGGCATATCAAAAAATAAATAATATACAAGTAGATGAGAAGTAGGTACCTCCCAGACGACCAGTGAATCTTGATTAATTCCTTTAGTCCCTCTCTTGGAGCAAACAGAGGCAAAGTTGTGAGACTTGTTGGAATTGACAGTGCCACCAGAACTCAGCATCAGCTCATTCTTCTTGGCTTCCTTTGCCAATTCTTCTGCGGCTTCTCTCCCAACATTTCCATTACTATTATTCTTCCCTTTCTTCATTGATACTGATCTTGCCAATCCGTCAAGAAGGCCGGGAAAGAGCACCATTTTTTCCTACAGGCCAAAACAATCACACCTATGATTCAATAACATATGAACCCAAATCGTGTTTGGTTGCTGAGAAAAATGGGCAAGGAAAAAGCAAACCATAATGCTTAGTTTCTTGCAAGATTCAAACTTTTCATTTCTTTATGTTATCATATCAAGCAAACCCATTTCGTCTATGTTGGAACTAGTGATCAAAACCCACAATTTCTTTTAACTTTCTTTTCTTTTCCTTGCAGCCAAACAATTTCTGTTAGGGTGCTAAGAAAAGAGACCAAGAGAATCAAACCATTAGTTATTATAGCCACCTAAAACATCAACTACATAAAGCACATCCCATTTCATTTATGTTGGAAATGATCAAACCCCACAATTAAATGTCACTTTCTCTTTTCTTTTCCTTGAATCCAAACAAGACTCCATTATAGAAAGAAAAAAAAAACTAAGAAAACAGAGGATCCAACGCATGAACAGGAGAAACCGGTCAAGAACCAAAACTTGCAAACATTAAAGAGACTCACCTTTTTTTTATATTATCAAGCTTCTTTGCAAGTTATTGCACACCAATAAAGTGATCAACTATACGCCGGAGACCCGACCGGTTCTCCAGATATCTCCTCCGATCAACCCGTGAATCCTCGGAGCCTCTTCTTCTACCTTACTCTCCATTTTTGTTTCTGTCCACAACTAGCAAGCACAAGTGCTGAAGGTGGAGGAGGTACGTAAACATATATACATACTACACCTAGGCAATGGAAACCAAAATGACCAAAACACCCTCACCTTATCACTAATGATAAGGGCGTTTCTGACTTTTCAACCAAACTCAATTTGGATTTGACAATCTTTTAATTGACAATGGAGATGTTGATGATCTAAATCTTGAAATTATATATAGAGAAGTCGGCGATAAAATAAGTTTAATTTGTGGTGAAAAATGGGTGTGAAATTAAATAATGAAGCTAATTAGTAGAGTTGTTAGTGAGAATAATTAATTAATGGGACAGCTAATGGATCGTAACATCATAGTGTTAATTAGACTATGATATCTTGTGGTTTCCAATGAAACGTAACGCACGCATCATGGCCTTAAGGTTGATTCCAATGGGACCATGTCAAAGTCGTAGATAAAGGCTTTTGATTGAGACCCTTGTAACTTTGTTGTGTGTTTTTAAATATATCTTGAAACTAATAAAACTCTTTGGAGTGTTCTGTGCCACAAGTGTATTAAAATCATATCCAAGAGTGTTGGATCAAATGATTGAGTAATCTAAGGACTAGATTCTCTCTTTGGAGATGTTAAGATATTATAATAATGTTCGGTTATGTAAACTAGGGATCGATGGAGATCAAGTGGACAATTGATGAGACAAATTGTTAACAATAGCTTTCATGTTCGGTCGAGCAAGTCAATTATCAATTTAACGTACAATTCTATTAATCCTAATCGATTAAATTTAGTTAATTCTTTAACCTTGTACTGGAGGGAAATAATATCTCCCTTGAACTTATGTCTTTAGTGTCTGCAGAAGCCCATCAGGAACAATAAAAACTCAAGTTTACATGCAAAAAAAAAAAAAAAAACTTCAAAACCACCACCTCCCATATGAAAAAGAGCGAAATTATAATCTATACATTTCATAATAACTCAACAATTATCCTTTCCAATGATACTATAATAGTTGTAAATAAACTTATATCCAACGAGTAATGTGGAGTTTTAAATGAAGTAATGGGTACTCGATCAATGAAAATGATACAAAAAATATTTATACAATACAACTAGAATAATGAGTGAAATAAATACATTCAAATAGAGGCCAAAATGGAAAAAGAGAAAGAGCCTCTTATCTACCTATATGCAGATTGACCAAAACTTTTCAAGAATCAACTTGTATTTCCTTTATGGGTAAAGTGAAGATGTCTAATGAAAAACTTGAGGAGACGCGTAATATTCACTCTCGTTGAAGACGGGCCTCAGATCTTCTTTACACATGAAATCCAATGGAAATGAAACAAGATGACCTTTCACCGACTCCAGCCTCTCCATGGGATCCATCTTCTTTATATCTCCATTCTGATACGAGTCTAACTTCTTCGGGGCTATTCCTAAATCAATTGTTGTGTGTCCAAGTTTTTCCTTTAAGGAAACCATGTTTTGTCTCAGTGCAGATCTGTAATGTTAAATCATATTTAGACAAGATGATAGAGTTTATCTTATACATGTCCAAACAAAGAGACAGAGAGAGCATTGCTATTATACCTCGAATTTATAAGATCATTGGGTATGCAAGCAAATACATCCTGGTAGATCGCCGTGTTTGTCTGTCAAATGCACGATATGGTTACTTTACTGGGAGACAACTAAAACACACAATATATATAAGAATTGGCACAAACCTTAGCAGTTGCCATCCAGATGTCCTTGTATGTGGAATCAACTATGGGGTCGATTATTTGATTCATCTGATATATAGACACAGAATGAAGCAAATATATAGTATTGCAATCAATATGTTAGGCGTCCCAGACCAATTTGATTGAGGGTAATTTGGAGAATGAAAAGATATAAAATACTGACCCCGCCAGCACGAAGACCAAGGTGTTCAGACCATAGGGAGAGGCGAAGACTCTGAGAAAATTTTCCAGCCTTCCATGGTTTTCCTCCCATATAAGAATCAACCAACTCGTTGTCTTCAGTAAGTACGCCGATCTGAAACAACAAGTTTGTGGCAAATACATCACCACAGCTTCTATAAAAAGTTACATGTATGCACATGACCGGTTCTCTCATCCAAGAATGAAGTGATACCTCAGAATCTCTTGACCCAAGCAAACTTCTATCATTGATATTAGCGGATCCAATTAGACTTACACAATCATCAATTATCATGACTTTACTGTGCACATAAACCTGCAAAGATAGTAACAACACAACACATGAAGGAAAAAAAACCCAATGATCTGCAAGCCACACCCATAGCATAATGGGTGCTTCACCACAACGACGTTCAGATAACAGAAATTGCAGATTTAAGAAATACCTGACTAGAGGCCACGGGGCCACCATCAAACAGTCTACCATATGATCTTAAACCATAGAAAGATATGTAATCATGTGTTCTGGGACCAAGAAGATCAAAAAGATTATGCAATATTGAATTCTGCCCTCTGCAAATGGTTCGATACTGCCAATGCATAATGGCTCTCACAGAAGCAGCACCACCATCATCAAGACCACCCTGTTATTATTATTATTTTTTTATAAAAAAAAATCAGAGATATGAGTATTCAGACTCTAGGCATGAAAGGAGATGGAAAATGTTATGACTTAGTCATAAGTTCCAATTTGGTCCTATAACATTGAGCAAAGTGTTCCAAACATAGGACTGAAGAGGACCAAAATCTGGCCAAACTTTAGGACTAAATTTGAATAGAAAGGATAAGCTTAGAACTATAGTGGAACAAAAAAGTTTAGGGCTAAATTGGAACATAATGCATAGTCATACGACTACTTTGGAACATTGTCTAAAGGAAACTAATAAAGATTTAAAACCTGAAAACCTGGCAGCAGTGGTATGACAATAATAACCCTGAAACACTTCCGATCATTATATGCTCGCATTACTCGCCGGTAAAGTGATTCTAGCACACGATTTCGTATAATTTCATCCCCTGAAAGACCTGATATGAAAAATTGATTCTGGATACAAGTTTCCCATGAATCAAACACCAGTTAGGATTATAAATCAAGAGCAAGAATTATACAATACTCATCTCGTACACGTCACAGTTCCAATAAGAAGAATCAAAACTGAAAATATATAGAAGGTTATGAGAATAGTATTTATCAATAGAAATTTCAGTGAAGTACAGCATCTAAGGCCTAACAGGTAAATCACTCTGATCTCCCGAACCCTTTCCGCTGTCTGATGCAAAAACACAATACTGCTTTTAATCTATGCTATGTATCTCTTCTCTACCTATTTTCATTCACAACAAATCAATAGGTACCCACCTGACAGCATTAAACTGCCATTTCACATGCAAATACCCCTACATATACAACCAAGCACTGTTTTCGTTGACTCTCTTTCTATAAGTCCCAAACAGTTTTGTCAATATATACATATTCTAGCTAATAAGCATATGAAATAAACCAGCATCTACCCAAATGTCAATGAGATGAAGTGAGTTTAGTATGAATATTTTGATTTTTCATTAAAATAAGTGAACGCGAAAATGGTAGATGATGTTAAAATAAGATGTCAAAAACAAAGGTTCATACCCTGGTCCTTATACTAAGACAAGATTTCTCCAAGAACAAGTTTTTAAATAAAGTAAAACATCTAAGTGTTAAGTTATAGTAGAACAATACATAAGATCAATTCCCCAGTCTTCTCCTTTCTTGTGTACAAAACAGAGGTCACCGTTACATTTTACCAGTCTTCTCCTTTCTTGTGAATGGGTTCTTATATCCACCCTTACTACCAAAGAGAACCTAGCATATGGTCCTATTAACATCCTTAGAGATCAATATGTGATTCCACAATAAGCTAAGTTCTCAAGCAGTTGCCCATTGCCCCAAATGGTTCCAACACCGTGCTATCAAGCACGGTAAAAACATTGCATCCAATACAATGACTAAAAGCCTGTAGCATACCCAAAGCATTACAATGCATTGATGAATGCACATTGCCATAAAAAGACCAAAGACCTTATAATATACCTCAATATAGATGAAATGTTCAGCTTTCTCAATAAGAGAGCAATATGCACAATGAATGCTCTCTTCAACCTGGCTTGTTCCTGCAGACCATTGACTGACACTCCTGATTACCTGAAAGTTGAAGTTTTCAACAACCGTAAGGTTTTAAGTACATCATGAGAAGCAAGGAGACCACCATGGTACAGTCACACTAACTACAGAGTAATCATTAGATATAGACAACCCAGATTATGCCTGTTCTATTATTACAGTTAATATTCTCATGTACAAGATTTATGGACTCAATGAGCCAGAGGAACTTGACACTTGTAGCATCTTAAATTATTATTTTTTTCGATTCCCAACAGTAACACTGTCATTAACATACATAATAAATGAGAAATTTGATAAGAACTTGTGGCCAAGGGATTTAAGTTTATCAAACAAAATTACTTCTGTGGTAATAATGCAGATATGCAAGCCTAGAAGAATAGCTAAGCATTCAAGTAACTTACAGAGCTTTGTGCAGATTAGAAGAAGCAGAAATGACATTTCCGAGGAAACAATTGAAACATATAACATCTCTAAATGTAACACAAAATAAATGCTAGACACATTTGCTATATTCATAAGCACATGAAGAATCAGGATCAAACCATAGGTTTAAGCTGTCATATTATCACTCCGTAAATGTTAGTGAAATCCTTATACCCATCTCACTGCATGAGCCAAAAATTGGATAGAGGGGTAGAGAACCCCACTAAGCATTCGAAATATCATTGACTTTGTATCATAAAATCCTTCATAAAACTTGCTTGCTTGGGAGTCCTTGTCGCTTTATTGGATTCATGCACAAGGTTTTATGACGTGAAATGGTTCAAGCAGAAAAAAAATAATGTACCAACCATACCTCAAACAATGTTTAATCAGAAATTTGTGAGACATAGCTGATGTTTAACAAGAATGGTTTTTCTTTTAAGTCTGTTTTAGTGGATCAAAACACACCTGACAGCGGCATGAAGCACGAGGACCAACTTGCCCACTATCATCTGCAGACCCAACTTGATCACCCCGCTCTTGTGTTTCCCACCAGTCTGAATCCGATGATACATGACCAGGCTGCGCTGCCAGATTAGAAGAGGTTCTCACACTAAGATCTGAGGTGTTTCTGTCATCTACAAAGCCTTTCATTGGCGTATCTAATATTTCATGTTCACTTTTGGACTTTCTAAGGGAAAAGGAAACACGTTTACTAGGGGCAGAGTCCATCCCATTTAATGCTGGGAGCTCATTTGGCTCAGCCAAACCATCAGACTCTTGAGGTAGAAGCAGTGGGATATCTTGGTAGGAGGACTTAGAGTTAAAGGAATCTTGTCTCTGAATGTCTTTCCTATTGTCATCAACGGTCTTTGTTTCAGTCTCAGTCTCCGTCTCCCCACTTTTTCCCATGTAGTGTGGAATAACCATGTGGTGCTGAGGCATGAGCAATGGAATCGCCTCCTCGTATGGCGCTTTGTTTCTCTGAACAAAAAGCATATTTATATCAAAATGACAAGCTAAAGAATCCCTATGGTAAATTAATACATAATACTGTATATCATTAAGCATTGAAAATGTTCCAATTTAGTCCTAAGTTCGACGTTTTGTTCTGGTTTAGTCCTAAACTATGATTTTCTTTCAGTTTAGTACTAATATTGAGAAAGCGTTCTCTCTAGTCCTCACTTTAGACAAATTGTTCCAATTTAGTCCCTGCAGCACCAATGAGGACTTAATTGGACAATTTTTTTCTTCCAAACTTAGACTACACTGGAGCAAAATCAGGTCAAACTTTAGGACTAATGTGGAACAAAACACATAAACTTAATACAAAATTGTAGCTTAGGACTAAATTGGAACATAACGCATAAACTTAGTACTATTTTGAACATTTTGTTTAACCTTTGCATAGTTCCAGCGCTGAACAAAATGCCTAGCTATGTCACGGCAAGGTGGTCCCCAAAGGGCACAATGGACATCATGCCAAGGCATACGTGGATATTTTTCACGATCCACCTCATCCTTCATCGCATCTTCCCAAGAATTTGGTTCAGATTCTCTGAAAAAGTTAAAATGAACAAACCCCATAAAGTCGAGCACTGGATTTTGTTACATTCATCAACACAAAAGAATTAAGAACTTCAATCTCACAACTGTAAATAAAATAAAAAAAACAACTCCTTCCCCAAAATAATTCGCCACTATAATAAATTTTTATGTCCCAATTTAAGTGTCTACTTTCCTTCAAACAAGGAAATTATGGTTGGATTACCAATAAAATCCTTTAGATCAGTTGCTGCCTTTAGATAAGTTGCTACAATAACTCAGTTTATTACAACAAGGGAACATGGAAGTGCATGTGTAAAGTTAAAGACTAACCAAATTATCCTTAATAACAAGGAACTGTCAATAAGACATTCATTGTAGGATGGATTATTTTATCATCAAGCAATATTATCACGACAGCTTCAAGTACCTATACTATAATCAGCATGATGCTGAGACTAAATGTAATTAGATAGATATTAGCAGTCTACGCTCAATCATAAATTCCCAAACAAGTATGCAGTAGCTGAAAAAACAATATATTGGCATGTAGGTTAAAAATAAGGAAGAAAAAACATTACCTAGGGTTGTAATAGTCCTTCCCTGGCCATACATGTGGAGGGCAATCACCAACTTTATGCTCAAACGTGTCATAACGCCCGAAGCATAAGTCCATTCCTCCAATGAAGCAAATCTGGTTATCAATAATTACAAGTTTTTCATGGTGGGACCTATATGTGACCAGAAATAGATATCAGAAACATAAAACTCCGGAATAATGACAAAACATAACTACAAACTTCAACAACTATTGTACTCCCTAAGATTTTCCCAGGTGAAGCATACCATAGATAAACTCCAGTAGAGAAGTGGTCAGGGTAACGCAGTACCCTCACATTCTCATGAATCATAAGAAGCTTTTTCTTGCTGTACATGCTGTTAATTTTTAAGGCCAGAGCAACCTCTTTGTAAAGAAGAATATAAATCTGCAGTCAAATGAAACATGATGGTTAAAAATCAAACTGCGTACTAAAATTAATTGATAACAAAAATACTATATAAATTACAAAAATCAACAATCCCAATATAATCAGAGAAATAGATGTATGGCTTAATAATACTCAACAGAATGAATATAGTGAAAACGAGTTCATATTATAACTTAGGATTGATCCTTCAGAACAAGCTTGTATATAGTAGCCCTGTTATCATGTTTCATTCGTCATATGCTCCCTTCAAAGACTAGGTGGTGAGCTCATGGGACAATTTCCATTTAGCTACCTAGTAAAAATGACATGTTACTGTTTAGCATAGTTTCTCAGGCTGCTATGAACGATAACAGTAATCCAAAAGGGGCTGATCTGAGGCTTTTGGCTCTAATTTGTGGGTTCTATGGACTATAGACGTGAGCCCGGTCTCAATTCTAGGTTGAGAAGAAATTTGAGGCTCCCACCCAGATTGATTAGAGGCCAGCACTGAGTCGCACAACTCTCAACAGCTAACTGCCAGAAATAAATACTGAACTGAGGAAAATGTCAAAAACCATCAACTCTAGCAACTAGAAAGCTTCAATAGATCAAACAGCCCATAAACCCAGCAGAGAAGACAAATTAAGACTAAAAAGTACTTTGGAATGACTACATAAGTTGTCTAATCAAATTTTAATAATTAAAATGCACAACCCATTTTTCACTGTATGAAATGCATTAGAAGTGCTTCAGACTATAATTGTAAAATATTGCAAGTGATGGTACCTGAACCCCTTGCTTAGCTTTAGCTTCCAGCAAAGCATCAAGCCGAGAGGAAGCATGAGAATTAAAAGGGCGTCGCATATATAATTCGGGGCA
>JAYMSW010001315.1:0-17010 GCA_036897725.1 Erodium texanum | reverse complement strand
GCATACCATTCCCATGTTCGGCAGGTTCGATGCCGAGAACATGGAAGAGACTCTAATGGACATGGAACACTGTGTATTTACCATTTAACATCAAAAACATATTTTTATCGATTTTTATTTATTAAAACCTGTTATTTTTATTAAAAATACCAGAAATGCTCCTTCACTATAAATTTTTTTAAAATGACAAAAAACCTAAAAAAATAAAAATCAAGCCATTATGTTTATCGAGTTCACTCGGGTCCATCCAAATCGTCAGAAAAAAATCGTGTTCAACGATATTTTTTTGGAAATTTTATATTCAAATAGGGACACTTTAGTCTTTTTGTATAAAAATAACAAGGTTTAATAAAAAAAATCAATGAAAAAGTAATAATTCAAAATACATTTTTTATAATACAAATTCGTTAAGGAACACGTTTTTGATGCTAAATGAATCTACAGTTAGAAAATGAAAATCTGTGTAAATACACAATTTGTTTTTGAGATTTTCCCTTTTACCTAACAAAACATCATTTATGATTGTATACAATCCTATTTTGATAATTATAATACTACACGATCCTGATTTGCTAATAAATAAAACTATATAGTCCTTTTGTGAAGTTTACCCTTTTTAAAATAAGCATGGATTTTATAGCTCAAAAGCATCCCAATAGAGATATGAGTCAGGGAGCATTGATTGTGAGCAAAACTAGTTATTGCATGGGCTGTTTTGTTAGCAAAACTCACTCAAGTCTCTGGAAATTAAAGGTGTCACGTGCTATACACGTAACTGATGTATCTGATTTCCCGTTAGTTGTAACTGATGGCGTCAAGTACAGGCTCACTGTTTGCAACTCACAAAAATTCACGGCCGCGAATCGTACCAGAAAAAAGTTAACGATCTTTTCTTTTCCTCTTTTTTTTTTTGTAATTTACCCATCCTTTTATATGCACAGAATGCAGACTTCAGGTCTCAATGGAAGTTTCCATGCCATTCTCGTTCCAAATACAGAAGTTTCCAAAGCATAACCAGACACTGCAAGAAGTTACATTTCAGCATCTACAATATCAGTAATTAGCTCTAAGCTGCCAAAAGTTACGAAAGATAAAATATTTGATCAATTACATATTTTATCAATTACAGCACCCTCCAGTAAATATAAACGATATGCAATTCTTTCGACCACCGATTCTGGAGTTTATAAAAGCGTGACATGTTGCATACGTAACTAGTAAGCATCAGAAACCTATATTGTTCTTAGCTTCATTTAATCTTACACTATTAAACCTCAGCATTACCGTTCATATTAATTAGGGATCATCAGTAGTTAATGGCTGCAAAGCAACAAGTATTTATAGCATAAACAACGATTATTCTGTAGCTAATTAAATAAATAAATAAAAGGAAAGCAGACTTAAAGCTTTAAAGCATTATTCTGAAGTTTTGAGCACATCGGTGACAATAGATAAATGGAAGAAAAAAAGAACATTATAAGAGCAAAGAACAAAAAGAAAGGCTTAGAAGAAATCGGCATAAGTTACAAAAAGCATTGCATAAAGAACTAGAAGGAATAAAAGAAACAAAAAGAAAAGAGAAGAATAATTCTACTTAATTCTATATATAAAAGGCTACCGAAGAGACCACTAATCATTAACACTAACAAGAGACTCATTCAAGAGCATTTGTTGTTTTCACTTACTTTGTTTCCCAACAGGCATTAAAAATACGGAACCATTCAAAGAACACAGAGTTTCAAGAAAAAAGCGAAAGAATCAAAGAATTCTCAGAATAAAGTTAAAAATAAGGTAGCTTACTTGTCACAGTTTACCTTCTTTTTTCTTCCTTTTCCCCCATAAAAATGCCACCTTACGTAGTGTCGAGAATTGTTAACGATATTGCTCAATCACACGGGCCAACGCTGCTCTTCATGTCCATTGCAATCAATTATCAGAACGAGAAAGCATCGATAATGCAATAACAGTTAAGATACACAATATTACGGGAACACTTAGGCGAAAACCAAAGATTGGGAAGTTAAATATGAAAACTTGAAACTAATCATAGCCATTGGATTATAATTTTAACAGTTGGGATGTTTCCTAACTAAAGGTTGGAACTTCCCAATGTAAAGTTACCTTCCAAGCTCAAGTTTAGATACATTTTAGCTGTTAAAAACTATAACCCATCGAACGCAAATGGTTTTCCGTTTTCACCTGATTGTTACTCCAAAACCCAATATACATAAATAGCTACAAGGTATGAACTTGCGTTTCACGGCCAAGTTAATCCAACTGCTATATCATATAGATAACGGGATCCGTACCCAATAGTATTATTGAGTGAAGATTACAAATATATGTCACACCATCAAGTTCTTGAACTGATAAACTTGATCTTTAGAACTGTGGATAGCAACAATAACAATCCCATAGTTACTGTTACAGACCCTTGTTAGGTCCTTAAGAACTATAGACACGATCCAAACAACAAAACCCAGAAATTTTCAGAAGGAAGATGGAGAGTACTAAAGATTGAACACGAATAAATCTTTAGTATTTGGTTATTGAGATTAGCAAACTAGAGACGTCAGTCTGAAATACATTGAACACAAAAAAAAAAAAAAAAAATACAGAACATCACGCATTTGCAGCCTGCTGAATCTGAGCAGATTCAGGCACACAGCTTTGGTGGAACTTGGCAATGAAAGCAGAAGCTTTCCTATCAATACCGGGCTCAGCCACACACCAATCTTTGTCTTCATCGCTCGGCCAAACTTTTGGCACGGTTATCACATCTTCCCAAGCAGCATCGCCTCGCGATGGCCTCCTTTTGAAGATTTTAAATATCGACAAATTGGTAGAAAATTTCTTCTGCAGATTGTTACTTCCCATGGTGTCTTCTTATTGAAGAACACCTCAAAAGGGAAGTTGAACTGAACTCTCTTGGTTTTTCAGTGAAGCTCACTCGAATTTATAGGAAAAAAGACCCTTTAATAGAGGTTGAGAATCTAGAGATTATATATCAATAAAATATATTGCATGGTGCAGATCAAATGACCAACAATTCGAGGTCTTTGCTTTTTTTTCTTCTTCAAGTTCTCAAGATATTTTTCTATTATAAACATTTCATTATTCTATAGATTGGGTCACCAAACTCATGGCATAACAGTGATGAACCTATATAGTTCCCACTCATCTTTCATATAGAATCTAATATTAATATATAAGATTAAAAACATGAGGCACATTTTTGGATACATGCATTGTATTATGCCACAAGGCACAAATAATTGAGCTGCAAAATATAAAATGTGACATTTTTAAGATTTTAAAACACATTTCATCAATAATTTCTTTATTCTATGAACGATTAAACTAAGCATGCCGGCAGAGAGATAAGGACTATATGCTAAAAAGATATGGACATTTTAAAACTAAAGAAAGCAGATACAGTCAAACGGAAGTATTTATAGTTTTAATTTCCACCAGAAAGCTGTGGTTCATCCATCATCTGACTAAGTTGTGTTCTGAAAGGTCTAATTAACACGCTACTAATCACATTACTGAAATTCTATACGATACTATGGAGGAAACTATAAGATCTGAGTTTTTGATCTAGTCTCTTCAAGGATTTGGTCTTCAATTTGTTAATTCAATATACAACAATTTTTGGGACAATAATAAATTCTTATTAGGTTCCCAAGTCTTAACTAGGAATTATATAGAGATTAATGGTGAGTTCACTTTTGTATGGGACATTAAATAACTCGAAGCAAAATTAAGTACATTGAAGAGTCAAACCCATCACATTGCTATAAAAAAAGGTCAAGAAACTTTACTTATTGGATCTTAATTTTCTTTACATAGAGTGAGTAATTACATATCAAAATAGCTTCTTGTTAAATACATTGACAAACTTAACTTGAACCATCCATAGAGCATCATCTATGCAGTAGCAACCATAAATTTTATTTCTAAATGAATCAACATCACCAAGATTTAGAGGATGAAAAACACAATAATCAAGGCTTTAACATTAGAATTCCAAGGAACGTGTTATACAATATTAAGCATTACGTCAATCAAACTAATATTGGGAGCGCAGAATCAAAGATCAAGAAAGTTACCAACTAACTCATTTGGTAGATTTCTGAAGTTGCTCAGCGGTGAGGGAAATGAGAGACTGAAGCTTGGCAATTGCAGAGGTCTTATCAGGTGGACAGTTCGACAAAGATATGTTCAAAGATTGAAGAGCTTCATCAAGCTTGCCTGAGGCCAATGCTAAACATCCGGCCTTATAAGCTTCATCGGCCTTGCGTACATCATAGTAAGGACTCAAATTGGTATCAGAACTCTTATTCTTAGCAACTGAAGAAGATGTTGGATCGAGTAGTGTGGTGGCACGTGAATACTCAAGATTAGCAATAGCCGTGTTAATCTCGGACATGAGAGCTTCGGGAGAAGAAGGGATGACCTTTACACCATCAAACACACTCCAAGGTCTGTTTCCTTCGCTCGAACCCATTTCGATTCCTACCCAAAATCGTTATTTCATGGCTTATCCTCTATCATCCCAAAAGGGTCTTGTCCTCTTCCCCCAAATGCATTCACAGCTCAGAAACCCCCAAAATTCAACAATTTAACCCTAAAAGGATTAAAAACCAAGGATCAGGGTTCTGGGTCAATAATCAATTCTGCCAAATTCAATGCTAAACGGTCAAATCAACTAGCAGAAGCTACAAAAAACAGCCCTTATGTTATAAAAAAAAAAAATCAACTTTACCAAGATAAACAATCAGTAGCACATAATTCAACTCCTTGAAACCAACCCAGAATACCAAATGTGCTAATTGTTCAGTATACTTTTCCAGAATTAGAAAAAGCTCAGAACTTCATCGAAAAAAAAGAACAAGCCCTTACCTGCTCAGCCTCCTGTGGCCACAGATGATTGAAATCTGAGCTCAGAAGGTCCTGAATCTGTGGATGATGGCGGTGGGGCGGTGGCGATATGGTTACAGAATCGAGCTTTATGTCTGAGTGACGATAAGTCCAGAAGTAGAATGGTTGTTCCAGAAATAGAGACAAGAATGTTTGGTGCGCTTTGATCGTTCGGCTCATCATTTTCGGTCTTTGCATAAGAGTAAAGTGCTCAAATAAGCTTTTACGTAATTAATTAAAGGGTTAATTACGCCCAGCTCTGCTGTAGTATCGGTCAATTTCATTTAATTACCCTGAACTTGACTTTATTTTAACGATATCCCGAACTTTCAATTTGTTGACTGTTAGTGATTCTGTCATTTTACTGTTTATTTTCCTTAAATAACAAAATACCCTTCAACTTGAAACTTTAACTTGAGACCTCAACCCTAATCCATAAACTAAAACCTTAAATCTTCACAACTGTAAACCTAATAAATTTATTGCATATTTTCGAATAGATAAATTATTAATTTTAAGAAAGGACAAATAAATTATTTTCGAAAATAAGTTATTAAATTTTTTTTTTTTACAAAATATGAATTAAATTATTATTTACAAATTTTGCATGGTCGAGCTCTTCTCGGGAATACTCTGAACCAATCTACCTTGTCGACGCCAAACGAGCCACGTCTGCCAAAATCTCACGCCGGTGCTAACAAGGAAGACGAAAGTGATAATAGGCTCCGATTTTGGTTCCAGATCTAGTGGGAGAGACGCCAATTTTGGTTCCAGATATGAGGCTGCGGAGACTTTGAGACTGCTCATCGGAAATGGACGTGACCGACAGTTTTGAGTGGCAGAGTTCTGAAAATTGGAAATGGAACCAAGGACATTTTGGTCTTTTGATTTATGTTTAAAAATAACTAATATGTTAAATCTGATTTTTCAAATCTAATTTAGAATTTTTATTTAGTTTTTTTTTATGTATTTTGTGTGCTAGGGTTAGGAGGGTTTCATTTTAGGGTTGGAGCGTTTATGTGGTTAATCTTAAGGATTATGGTTGGTCTCAATTTAGGGTTTCAAATTCAAGGGCATTTTGCGTCATTTTTGAAAAATAAACAGTAAACTGACTGAATTTCTAACAGAAACTCTAACAGTGTAATAAACTGAAAGTTCGAGGTATCGTCAAAATAAAATCAAAGTTTGGGGTAATTAATTGAAATTTGTTGATACTTCAGGGGAGTTGAGCGTAATTAACCATTAATTAAATACTAAATAAACTCGATTGAATAAACATGTAAAAACTCTATTTTAATCGAAGAAAAAAAATTATTTAATTGAAATACAAATAAATTTTGAATACTGCATTTGAGTTAGTTTAAAATGAATTTTCAAGCTCAAATTTTATTTGTTTGATCATAGTGCGAATAAGACGGCTCATTGTCTGGCCAAGCCGCCAAGAAAGTTCTAATCTGGTATGACTATGTTTTATGAAATACCTTTATCCTCAAAAGAAAAAATTAATGATATATATTATGTTAATTATAAGTAAAATAAAGTTAATTTTGAAATAAATTATTATGCCCAAAACTAATCAAATAAAACTGATTTTTTTTAAAAAAATTCGAGATTAAATATATATATTTTTGTCAAACACAAGCTTAATTATATATGTCCATTTTTAGACTGAACTGAGCTCCTAAGATCAATGTTTTTTGAGTTGAACCTAACAAATATGAACTCGGGTTTTAAGTTTTATAGGGTGCAAGAAATAAATAAATAAACTCCTAGAAAATAATATAAATAAAGGAGCTACTCTGCTCAAAACACACAAATATGCCTTACAAAATTACATTTTCCAAAACCTTAAAGATGTGTCCTGTCCGATGGAGGCCTACTTAAACCATAGACATAAAAAATTTCTTCACCTAAACCCATCGCCTACCTCCGAATAAACACACAGAAAATATATAGATTTCTCAAGATATGTATTTCTCTCCCTGCTCCTGAAGAAGCTTCGCTGAGGACTTGGCGTCATGATACAGAGTGCAAACTTCTTCCAGATCCGCCTGTGAGATTCAAGAAAATGTGCCATCAAGAACACGCTCCAAGACATGGAGAGCGGGAAGGTGAAAAGATATAATACACGATTGTGTTCATGAATAATGGTATCTACTACTCTGCATAATCTCGTAAAACAACACTAATCCTGTTGTCACATTTCTCACTCAACTACACTAAACTTCCTAATTTTCTCTCTTTACTCTATTTTGTTAGTAAATGACAAAAATTCCCCTACATGAATTTAGTGAACTCGGACAGAACTCAGTGTAATAAAGGCATATTTTTGAAGAATTTAAAATTATTAAAGGGCATTTTGTCATTTATTACTAAAATAGAGTATAGAGAAAATTTGGAAGTTTAGTGTAGTTTTGTGAGATGATCCCCTATAAATTTACCTTGCATATGGTGTCTCGGCCGTTCATTTTGGCGACAACACTGGCGGGTGATAGCAGCTGCACCGCGTGCCTGAGGAAGAACACGATGATGATCAAGAATCATAGAAAGCAAATCAAGAATCACCAAACAAATTTTAGATTTTAGACAGACCTTAAAGATGTTCTTTGTCCAATCTCTCCCAAAAATGCAAGACTTTCTTCATCAATGACCAGTTCTTCTACTTGAGCTCGGATTGCAAGAATCTGATTACAAGAAACAGAAAAATCGGTTGGTAAATTTGGTAATATTCGCTGAGGTTGGAGGGTAAAAAGATAACACAACAATCAAATTAGAGCTGAACCTGTATCATCTCTGCAGGGCCATAAATTTGTGTCCTGATGATCACAAGCCGATCCAATAAGTCAACAGGAATGCCATGAGGGCTAGCCATATCAGTTCCTCTGCACAACACACATATTCAATGATTCATATAACCTCAATGCATTGGATGCAAGGTTCTAAAACTCGGGCAGTGAGGCGAAATCGGCAAAACCCATTTGCATTAAATATATACTGCATATATTTAAGTAAAAAATATCAATGGTTTAGTAAAATAACATAGTTCCAAACACATTTTAATTCTTATTCTGTGAAATTGAATTGTATTTGAAAAGTGAATTGAACTTGCTAACGATAATCTCTTTTCGTGTTACGCATGTATCTTCAGCACAGCTTTTCATATACAATTTAGAATTGTATATGAAAAATAGTTCACCAAGTTTGACTGAGTTTTTGACTTAGGCGACCAAGTTTTAACCGTTTTCCATTTTTTTTAATGAAAACTTCATACCTTACGTTACATATTCCTCTGTTAGTAGCAAAGATCACAATTGGAGATAGTGAGCTCTCCAATGCACGGTTCAAGTATGAAAAACACTCCATATCCAGCATGTGTACCTGTGATATGTAAATCAAAATTCAAACTTTAAGGTAATCTGAATATCAATAATCAATTAGGGAAAAAGATCTGGAGAGTAAAAGACCTCATCGATGAATAGAACTCCAGGGACAAGCTCAGCCACACCTTCATCAATGTATCGGTTCACAACCTGTCATGAAAGGCTTTTTCAGTACAAGCATGCATCACACACTCTATAGAAGTTGAAGCTTTACAGAGAGATTAATTAATGTCCTTTTCATTTCATTTCATAATCCTCTGTAACCGGTAAGCTATACCTTATTTATAGACGAAGCTGTTTTATAATTCAAATGTTACTACAATTCTTCTTCATATAGAATAATGTTTCACTCTCAATTACCACCATTCATAGATGAAACAATAACTTTACCTTGTTTATTTCTTGGCGTAACTTGTCGGTGATTTCTGTTTTGCGGGGTTTCATCATCTGGCCCATTAGAGACAATATGTCTTGCCCACCTTGAGGCCGAGCATTTGCAGCATCCAGATCATGTAGTGTTACATCCTGATGAGATAAAAAAAATGAAATTTATCCAAATAATGGATATAAACATTGGAAATTTCAAAAAAAAATTGGTAATCTTGCTATGCTCACAGTAAATAGCATGTTTTGAAATTAAAAGGCTATATAATCACACAAAAACAACAATAAAAGAAGAAGAAACACAGTAAGGTAACACTTCATCATAAAAATATCATATCAGAAAGCGGAGAAAAGGAAGAACAAACCTGAACTATTTCTTTCTTTTTGTGAACCTCTCCTTTGGGAAGCGGGACATACTCTTCTGCTTCAAGATCAAACTCTGTGGCAAAAGCATCACTTCTGCCCACCCTTTTAACTGCCCCGCTATTTGCTTCAATGTATATGACATCTCCAACAGCTACCTGTGAAATTTTCCAGGATTTTTAAACAAACATGAGAATTATGTATCCATACAAAAACAGAAAACACGGCATATTTGATAGCCTAATGGCAAGGGTAAGTTGGATATTGGTATAAGAAGAATTTTGATGAACAACAAATAATTCCACATTACAGATAAATACAAACGCAATTTTACCTTTTCCTTAATCAAGGCATCATAAATAGTGGGGTCCAACTTCAGCTGCTTAGTTCCTTTAACAGTTTTCAATCCGATGATTACATGGCTAATGCTCTTGCCATAGCCACCAGAGATACTCTCGGTTTCTTCTGGGGAAAGTTCAGTTACCTACATTACCATAAGCAGCATTTCAGCATTAGGGGACCGACTAAAGAAGATAAATACATAACAACAATAATCACACAAACTATCAATGAAGTAGCTTAACAATGACACAGAAAGTAACTTACCTCTCCTTCATAAACTTCCTTGTTTTCCTTGATACGAATGCTGATAGCCCTTCTGAAGTTTTCCATCAGAATCTCAGTTTTCTTAACCTCGGACGAGTATACTTCTGATCCAACCATTGGGCAAAAGGGAACCTGCAAATAACAGGTAATTAATGCAAAAATAATTAAGAATCATGAACAAAGATAGCTGACCAATAAATTTTAGATTCATAAAGCAACAAAACGAAAAGAGGAATAGACGTAAATTTACCTTGCTTCCGAGCTCCTGTGCTATTCCAAGGGCCAGTGCAGTTTTGCCGGTACCAGGAGGTCCAGCCATGAGAAGTGCACGTCCAGCCATCTTCTTCCCTCTTATCATATCAACTATGAGACCAGATGCTTCTCTAGCCTGAGCCTGACCCACAAAGCCAGAAGCCAAAGGAAGTGCTCTTCCACTGGCCTGTAATAGAAAAGAACCACCAAAAAATTAATTTGTCTGAGTCAAGCTTAGACCACAGAACTACTGAGTTAGTCAAACACATCTCATTCAAATTGCAAACCCACATGTCTTCCTTGGTTGATTTTGAACCACAAGACTGTAAATACAATACAATTACCATCAAAACTTCCAACAAAATGATCTTCCTCAGTATTCTGACAATGCTTTCTCAAAATACTTTATTTTATAACCAAATATATAAATTCAGAAGTACCAGCTACCCACATCAAAATGCTGAATCTTTTTCACTCGCACACAAACAATCTAACTGTTGGACCAATGTGCAGAGTTCAAAACATCCAAAATTCCACACACGACGAAAATAATAACAGCACAATTAAGATGAATGCAGGACACTTAATTGAACAACAGAAGAGTATTCGAGCCAAAACAGGACCAAAGAAGCATTGAAGCATAAACCCTAAACCCCGGACAGCAGAGACGAGAAAAGCTGAAATGGAGTTGTGGGAGCTAAGCGAACCTCGAGGCCAAGGCCTTTGATGTGAGTGTGAGTAGCGATTCGTTGCTTTTTCGTTGTGGACTGAACTTCCTCGATCCGCATATTGTCCATCTCCTCCTCTACGTTCTCGCTCGCGCTCTTTTCCTCTGAAACTGCTCTTTTTCTCTCTTGACCTACTTATTTGGCTGTCTCTAGGAAAATATGAACTGAGCTTAAAACTTTAAATGTTAATTTTAAAATCGTATATTATATTAAAATTGCATCTTATTATTAAAATGGATAAATAAAAACGGAGCCTTTGGGCCAAACAACGAACCATGAAATGCACATAAAAGGCCCAGGCCCAAGAAGAAGTCCAGACAAGCGAGTGAAAAGACGCGCCAATATGTAGTTACTAGGGATGATGAAGGTAACCGATAACAGGAATAGTTTTTGTTAGCCGCCCTTACCCTAACGGAAAATTCCCCTAATCGGCTGGGGCGGGTAGAAACCGGACCCAAAATACGGGTTACCCGGTCATCCTGATACGGAGCCGGGTGTTGATTTCCCATACTCGAACGGGTAGGATAATACCCGTAACCGGTACAGAAAGTTGGGCTTAGGGTATATAGGCCTAGGAGATGGGCCTTCTTCCTTGGGCCAAGACCAAGTGACATAATTTTATTAAAAATTAATTCACTTAGCGATTCAAGCCTCTGTCCTGAGGTATACAAGAGTTGTTCCTCTACCAACTCAACTAGAGAAGTTCTATGCTATTTTGGCACATATTAAATATATATACATATTTTTAACATTTTGTACATAATACAAACATAAGTAAAGTGAATATAAATAATTATGTATTAAATTTATAAATTAAGATTATATAACTAATCTATTTCATATTTTGATTTTTAAGTTATTTAATTTTGTACAGATTAAAAGTAAGTAACCCTGATTTATAAAAACTGTCTGATAAATGTTTGAATTCTAACTCCCTAATTTTAAGTCTCTAACCCGTAAAATGCATTATCATGCCCTAATTCATTAATTATTATATCCTAATCATTAATCATAACCCTAGTTTAACATAAATAACAACCTAATTATCATCCCATAACCGACTAACCCTATACTCTAATAAGCAGTAAGTTATTACTTATTAGGTATAACATAACTCTAACAAATTATTATATCCTAACTCTAATTAATATACATTTAGAACCTGACCTGATAACTATAGTCTTTGAGTTCATAAATTCTAACTCTAAACTCTAATACTAACTTGAGTTTCAAGTTCTAACTTTAACTCTCTAATCCTAAAGCTAACGAGTTTAAACTCTAAAATTATAATTCATGACTTATAAGTTGTAATAATTTAAAATCTAAACTAATATTGTTATGGATTTATAGTGATTACAATTAAATTAATATGAGCTAACTCTAAACTCTATTACTAGTTACTACTATGGACTAATACTAAACCCTAAAAGTTTAAAGTTTATGTATTATAGTAAGATAGTAACAAGTAAATTAAAATAAAATCTTAACGAAATACATATAATAACAATTTAAAATCAATTAATTTTAATGTTGTTTGATTAATGAATTAAACAAACCTTGTAACTTATAGATTATATATACCAACTTACGATTTCATATGCCATAAGTTACAACTAACCTTGTATCTAATAGATTATATGTAAATATTTATTTTTTAAAGGAAGATTATATAATTAATATTAACAAAAATGATATCTAATGAAATAAAAGAGTGATACTAATTTAATTAAATTGATATCTGATTCTCTAGCCCAATTAAAGACTACGTTAGCAGCCCAATTAACTCAAACCCATTTAGTTTGAGCCCGTGTACCCCTTTCAAACAAGAGTTATACCCTCTCATCTCAAGACTTGAATCGTTCCCGTTTCCTTCCCTATCATCTTCTGCCGTGCTTTTTTGTTCCCTCAGCAGGGGCCGCATGCAAAGGTATAATTTTATTCCCTTAACTCTTTGTTTCGTCTTTTCATTTTTGTACATCTCTTCGTTGTGTTTGATTTAGGTTTTGTTATCCTCTTCGATTTAATTTCTCAATATATGGTTCCATGTTTTATATAGGGCTTGTTGTGTTTGATTTATAGCTCTAAAGAGATTCGATTTCATAATATGAAATTTTGGGCTCAAACCCAATCCTTCCGGTTAGGGGCGGTTATAACCCATAACCGGGAGGAGAAAACCCAGGAAATTTCATGTTTCAAAAGATAGGGGCCGGATAGTGGTAATTCACTATCCTCCCTGAACCGACCCGTGAGCACCCCTGGTAGTTACGCTGTTCTTTACCAAAACACTGTATTGCACTATCGGATTCGGCGCCAAACTTCGCAAAAACCTCGCCGCGCCGTGCAGCTTCTTCAGGTGACCGAACTCAACCCTCTATCTATCTTCCCGTATTAGAATTTCTTCCCAGAGTCATGCTTGTTCTTTAATCCCTCCAGCGATTTCTGTACTTTTCAATCACTCACCCATTTTTTCCCTTCAAAGTCGAATGAAAAATGAAGTGGGTTTTGGATTTCGCTTTCCAAAGCCGATGTGAATGTTGGGTAGGATCAGGATTGTTTGGGTTTCTGGGAACAGGACTGATATTTTGTTAGATTATGTAAACTTTTGTTTTGGTGCAATGGTAATTAGTGTTGTTTGTGTAGGTTTGGTTGGCTTTGTGAACTGAAATTGAAGTGATTTTTGCTTAATCAAGAGAGGTAAGCTTTTTTTTTTTTTTTAGGATTGAAGTGAAGGGTATCCTTCAGAAATGAGTATTGACATCTGATTTCTTTTGTTCAGTTTGATCTGTGGCTATGGAGATGAATGAATCTGAGGAGGAAGAGGAGTTTGGGTTCTCGAGAAACTATTTTCTGGCACAGGAGTTGGGGGGTTCGGGAAAGAAATCGATGAGGAAGCTCTCTGATATCAATGTGGTTGATGAACAGGTTCTCACCCTTTAATTTCTGATGCCCATTTATATTATCTGAAATGTTGAATTATAGAAGAATTGTGGTTTAAGTTGGTTTCTTAAATGTAGGAACTGAGGACATCAATGTCTAACATTGAACCTAAGCACCAGAAAGAAGTCGAGTCTTTGCTAGACGGGTACAAAAGCTTATACTCCAATTGGGTTCTTGAGCTACGGTGTGCACTGTTCTTTTCAATCGAACTTGATAATGTTGTAGCATATCTTTTTCAGAACATCTTCATCGTAATCTATGATATTTGTTTGTCCTGGTTCACCAAACATTGAATATTCCTCTATTTTGCAGTACTAGCATTTCTGTATTTTGGTACGGCTTTACTTTAGGCTTTTACTTTTACTGTCGCATGAAGATAAATTGTTTCCTACTTGTTCAAGTCGTAGAGAATTGAGTTATTATTTTATTTATGAATGGAACCTTAGTTTCATGCCCTTGATTCGTGTGTAATTTTGCTTCATTTTGGTTCTCATTCTCATTCCCATTCCTTATGGCATAACTTCATCCCCATTTTGCAAAGTAGGGTTTGAAATGTTATGTGAGGACTGAATTATTATTTTATTTATGCATTAAACTTTAGTTTCATGCCCTGATTTGTGTGTGATTTTGCTTCATTTTGATTCTCATTCCCATTCCTTAGGGCATAACTCATTTCCATTTTGCTAAGTTCTTTAATGCAACACATCGACTGAAGTCATAGCTTAAATTAGGCTAACGAACCACAAAAACTTATTCCCATTTTCTTTTGTAATGTGATAGATGTGGTTTTGGCCTTCTAATGTATGGCTTTGGATCGAAGAAGGCGTTGCTTGAAGATTTTGCTTCAACAGCATTGACGGAATATTCAGTAATTGTAATCAATGGCTATCTTCAATCCATTAATCTAAAACAGGTATTGATTACTTTACACAAGTCCACAGAACTACATAACTTACAATTTCGTTCTTGTGGTATGTATAAATCTAATTATATCCTCAGTTCCCAATTTCAGAATTTTCTGATAATGTTTGTTGGGGATATGAACTTTATAGGTTGTGGCAGCCATAGCGGAAATTATGTGGGACCAATTGAAATCCAAAAGGAAGACTTCTTCAGGGAACATACCTAAAACTGAGCAGCCATTCAGTACCCGATCCATGGAAGATCTGCTTGCATTTCTTGATGGATCACAAGTGAAGGAAACAGATCAAGTTGTGTGCATTGTCATTCACAACATTGATGGACCGGGGCTAAGAGACTCTGAAACTCAACAGTATCTTGCACGACTAGCTTCCTGTTCCTCAATTCGTGTTGTTGCCTCTATCGACCATGTCAATGCACCCCTTTGTAAGTATCTACATGTTGTTTCTGTATGCTTAAAAATATCGAGTTGGCAATAGAAATTTATCGTCTGCCTTTTACTTGTGTAGTTCTTAGTTGTTAACTGACCTTTTCCTCTCCTTTTGGCCATTAACTATCATAATTTATTTTTGGTGGTTTCAATAATTGGCAAATCTGAAATTCTGAAATTTTCAAATGTTTTGGGGTGGAAAATCTTCATATCTCATTATAAATAGGGTTAGTTGCACATAGTTACCTTTATAAATTGCCCCAAAACAGACACATAGTAAAGTTTCCACAAACACATGACTACCCTTTATGAATTTCTACATCTCACCATCGTACAAAATAGGCGGAAACCATCAAATTTTTTTTCGTCACGTGCATGCAAAATTTTAAAATATCCCAAAACTACTCATTCTCATCCTTTAATCTTCCAATTTCAATATGAATCCGTGGAGGAGTAAAGCGTGAGAATGAGTAGTTTTGGAATATTCTAAACTTTAAACTCACGTGACGGAAAAATTTGAAAAATTTGGTGGTTTCCATCTATTTTGTACGATGGTGACATGTGTAAATTCACAAGGGTAGTCAACAGTTTGTGGAAACTTTACTATGAGCTCACGTGTTTGTAGAAATAAACTATAGGATCATGTGTTTATGGGCAATTTATAAAGGTAGTTATGAGCAATTAACCCTTACAAATATATGCATTGACTTTTGTTATGTAACATACATTATCACTGCATCTCTACTAGAAGCAAAGGTTTAGATTAGTTGCTTCTGGTTACTTGTTGAAATATGATTTTCGATTGATTCTTGAATATATTTCAATGTTAGTATTATATTTACTTAAATTTTGTCGGACCTGTTTTTACATGAGGATTATCTACACATGGCAAATCAAACAATAGGATGCTATTCTTAAAATAAATGTTTGTCGAGCCTAATATTATTTTTATCGTGTAACCGTGCACAGTGTGGGACAAGAAAATGGTTCACAAACAGTTCAACTGGTGCTGGTATCACGTGCCCACCTTCACACCATACAAGGTCGAAGGCATTTTCTTCCCTTTGATTCTTGCAAATGGCGGCGTCACCACTAGCGCCAAGACCGCTTCAATTGTTCTGCAGAGTCTGACGCCTAATGCCCAGAGCGTGTTCAAAGTCCTTGCAGAGTATCAAATAGCCCATCCTGATGAAGAAGGTAGTAAATTCGTACCCTTCAAATTCTTCTGCATTGTTAGATGGTGACTTTACATGTTGCAAAAGTTTAAGTCAGCCGCTAAAACGAACTGAATCTGTCTAAAAATCCGTCACGTGCAGCTCACGTGACTTCCATTTTTTTTGAAAATGACAAATTTGTCCTTAGATTTCTATTTTCTGTTACTGCATTCATATGGAAAAATTAACGTTATTGACGGTGCCACTTTCCAGGGATGCCGGTAAGTGATCTGTACACGGTGTGTCGAGACAGATTTTTGGTGAGCAGTCAGATGACACTGAACTCGCACTTGACGGAGTTCAAAGATCATGAGCTCGTCAAGACAAGGAGACACTCTGATGGGCAAGATTGCCTGTACGTCCCTCTATCGAGCGATGCGCTAGGGAAGCTTCTAACCGAGATCAGTCAGTAGTAGAAACTGTTCGGACAAGAGCCATTTTCTGAGAAAACAATGATATCAGTTGTTGTCCCAGGATTAAGTTGTCGGGAAATGCAGGAATCATGGGAGTGAGTTATGATCAGTCTGTAAACCAGTTCGATTCGACTCTAACATAAATTTCTTTGGCAGAGTAATTGTTAATGAAATGATTAATCTATTTTTCGTTTAAATTTAATTTCATGTAGTATTTTTTTATATTTCATTTTGTTATTGATTCACATGTCGCGTTGATGCATGAGATTGGTTCTTGTCATTGGACATTTATATCACTTTTTTTTTAATACATTTTGCATTACACATAACTCCTCTTATAGTCTTATGTTTGCTTAAGCTTAAGGGCAAGGCTAACTGTTCAAACCAAGAAGAAAAATTACTATAAAAAAAAAATAATCGATTTTCTCTCTCCCTACAATTCCTCTCTTCTCTCTCTCT
>JAYMSW010001314.1:0-17016 GCA_036897725.1 Erodium texanum | reverse complement strand
CCAAAAGGTCACCCGAGACAATCCTTGCCCCAGAGCCTACTTCAAGTGCTCTTTTGCCCCATCCTGCCCGGTCAAGAAGAAGGTGAGACACTTATCTCAATTGGTTCGGGTTAAGTTATGTGCTCAACGTGTTATCAGAATCTCATCTTTAGCTTGTATCTTCACCAATCACGATGTCTTATTCATTGTTTGCGTATATTCTGACATAACACTGAATGTTTTTAGTCTGACATGTACATAAATAAAAGCATTAGCTAAAAATAGTGTGTTTACATGTAAGTATCAATTTTTTTTATCAAACATGTACGTAAATTAACATATAAGAGTGTTTGTGAGTACATATCTACAAACGTTCATTTTTAAGTGAATCCAGTTTTAATTAAAGTTGATTTTTGTATTGTTTTCAGGTGCAGAGAAGTATGGAGGACCAATCGATCTTGGTTGCAACTTACGAGGGAGAGCACAACCATCCGCACCCATCTCAGGCAGAGGTGAACTCCGGTTCGAACCGGGTTGTGAATCTTGGTTCGGTCCCTTGTCCGGCTTCCCTGAGCCCGACCGGGCCCGCCAACACCATCACTCTTGACTTGACAAAGTCAAGACCCAGCAACGAAGCAAGAGTTCCGGCAAGAACGAGTACGGGTTCGCCGGAAGTGGTGCCGCAGTTTCTGGTGGAGCAGTTGGCTTCTTCACTGACCAAAGACCCCAATTTCACAGCAGCACTTGCCGCAGCCATTTCCGGCAAGTTCTTCCACCAGAACACCACCGGCAAGTGGTGACCAAGTTCCTGTCTTTTCTTTTTTTGGTAGGTTTGTGATGGCAATTTCGTAATTAGGGAACACATTTTTGTACATAAACACGTTGAAACAAAAAGGAATTGGGGAATTGTTGAAAAAAAGTGATTCCCAGTTTTGTTGAAATTCTGATAAGTTCAATAAGAATTCAATACAAAAAGAGTTCGTTTCAGTATTTCAGAATCTTGGAAAAGGAATTTAAAATCACGTACTAAATAAATAACACATAATTAACGTGAATAAACACTCGCGATCACTGCTTACAAGAATTAACAATGGCAACTAATTTATCACTGATCATAAAGTCCGACATCAAAAATAAGTTACAAGAATCGAACATCAAAGGTTCATTTTTCGTACAGGTAATGATTTGTACAAAGACAGCTTTATACACAGAACCAGCATAAATTACGATGTTTCAGAAACTCAAGTCATTCATAGCTTTCTCTAATCCAATTGCCTTAACAATAGCAGGTTTTACCTCTTCAGGGACATCCTTTTCCTCTGCATCTGCAACAGCTATGCACTCATGGAATCTGAAGCAACTAATGAGATGGTCATTAGTTAGCCCTGCAGCTTGCATGAACGAGTAGATGACTGTGGGTCCCACGCTCCGGAAGCCTCTTCTCACGAGGTCTTTGCTTATGGCCTCTGCTTTTGGAGTCTTTACGGGGACCTGGCGTGGGTACCTGAATTGGCTTACTATAGGTTTCTGGTTTACAAAGTTCCAGATGTACTTGTTGAGGGACCCAAACTCATTGATAATCTGTATCAGAGCAAAGTCAGTTGCAGCATAGTTAATCATGAGTAACATCTTCAATCAACTATATTAAGTGTTAGTGCTTACCTTGCATGATTGACGTGCATTTTCAATTATGCCTCTGAGCTTTAGTTCTGACAGTAAAAAGCTGGCGGGAGATCCAGTAGATGTTATCTTTTTCTCACTTAGTTTAGAAACAGCAATTGGGTCAAAGTCCAGAAAGGCTTCTCTGCACAAAGATGTAATGCCAATCTGTATCAGCAAAAGTCAATAGCAACCACATGGTGATAAACATTGGCACGTCACTATAGAGCAATAAGAAATTGACTGCAATCTTAAGTCTACATTTCATCGCTTGGGTTGACTGACTCATACCTGAACATGTGACGTTTGCTGAGAATGGCAGGCCATGTAAGTTCAGCCAAAGCACCTGACAGGCTGAGCAACTCAAACAATTTCCTGCATGTTGCCTAGAATTGTCAGTGACCAGCAATGCTAACAAATGCAGACCCTTGGAACCAGAAGAGATAATAATAATCATAAGGTTACATACTTGTCATCATGGACAGGAACTCCCCATTCTTCATCATGAAAAGCAGCATAACATGGCTCTTTTTCACAAAGAAAACTAGTTAGCATTCAGATTTTTGTTGAATGCAGAGTAAAGTTAAAAAAAAAAGGACTATCACAAGAAATTGTGAGTGAACAAATACCTAGGTGAAATGCTCCAAGCCCTAACTAAGTAGAAGACACCTTATACAAGAGCAGGACTATGTATGAAAACATTATTTAGTACAATTGGGAAGTCTGATAAAAGAATGTGCAGTAACATTTGACAGATCCTACATCTCTATGAACAGATCATATCATACCTAACAGGTCCAGTAAACGCTCAAACAGCAGGATCTTCTTAACATATCTAAGCAAAACAATGGAATGAGTGGCATGCAACAAATGGAAGTTCAGGATATAAAGTGAACAGAGTAAAAGGTCCAAGATTCTCAATTGATGGTTCGTTTGAAAACTAGGATTTCATTTGAAACACTGGGTTGGAGCCAAATCCAGTGGTTGGATAACCAAAGAACTTGAAATTGGAATTGGCTCAATTCCAAGATACTTTAAAAAAATGACCACAATATGGTATTTCAAATGGCATCCCAATGTCCTCTCATTAGAAATGCTTTTTCCCACATATGAAAATTATAACTGAACTCATGAACTTCAAATCAAATTCAAGAACCCAAAAGCAACCTAAATGTCTAACATACTAAAAAAGAGTTATTTACATAGCTGATGAGTATGAAGCCCAAGCTTACAGCTATAAAGCATGCGGCCAATGTCAGAAACCAAATTTCAATGCACAAGGGTGGAGATTAGATTAACATTTCCAGACTCATCAGGACTGAAAATGTCTCTATGGTTCAAGACATTCAAATGATAAGCTGTCATATGTATCCCAAATATAAGGAAATTTATTCAAAGCAGTCAGTTGAGGTACAGTGAACTATCAGGACTGCCTTAAACAAATAAACTGACACTTAACTGCATGTTATTAAGGTAATAATGTTAGGAGTCCAAATTGTACAAAAAGTTATGTTTTTACTTTGATGTGTATACTTAGTTCAACTTGTTCATCTTTATTAAACTTATATCCGCAATGTGGCTAGGGAGACTCACTCTAAATCTATGTGTTAATGCTTCAAAGTCAAAGTATTATCTAGTTCCCATTCCTAAATTTCTGCAACTTCACAAATATGAGTCTACAAAATGCAGCTAAAAGCTTAAAACTTCAAGGATTTAGTACATAATTCATCACAGGCACAACAGTATAGCTTCATTCATAAGTTGTAAGAAAATAACCAAATCAAAATTATCAACATACCTGTGTTGTGAGTGACCCAAGCACATCTCTTTCCGGCCTCCAAGCTGCTGTGTGATGCATCCAGCGTTCCAGTATCAGATCCATTCTTCTCCACCGAACCATCCATCCTAACCTTCTCCGTCTTCGACCCACATTGCTTCCTCCTAACCAGAGCATTGCTCCTCCGGCCCGCCGCCACCCTCCCGCTAGACGACGCCCGACTTTGGGACGAATCCGTGGACGACGCATCGGACGAGCAAGACGCGCTCGTGGAGGAAAACCTATACAGCCCAGTCCTGTCCTGGCGCCGCAGAATTGACGGTAAATCGCGTTGCGTGAGACGGGCCATTGGCGACGCCGGTTTCTTCTCCTTAGCCTCAGCTTCCTTCTCCTGAGCTGGTCTGTTAGCTTTCTTCAGAGGTTTCAGCGCCGATTTCCCGTTGTCAGTCGTCCGAGCCTTGTTCCCCGCCGGCACCAGAACCGGCCGGTCCTCCGGCTCGTTCACGTTCATCCGACGGCTTCGAGGGGGGCCCCGCCATGCCGCAATTTCTCGAATTTCTTAAAACCCACCGATAAATCCAAAATTCACAGCTTTGGAGCTGAAGTAAATATCAAATCGTAAGGCGATTTCGCTCGGATCTGCTAAAATTGAAGTCTCAGAAGCCGATCAGACAGCTCAATGGAGCAGCATTGACAGTCTGTAGTGAGAATTGGAGGCGAACCGGAGCTCGACCTCTAGGGTTTGGAGTGTGAGCGAAGGAAGCTGCAGAAAGGAACGCAGATGGCGTGCTACATTGGTGAAGATAAGACCTTTTAACTGTTCGAGCTGAAGAGAAAAGAAGAGAATAGACTGGGTGTTTGTATGGAGAGGTGATGGGTCTGAGATGTGTTCTGTGGCTGTGGTGATGATTGTTTCCAGGGAAAGAAAGAGAAAGAAAGTGTGGGAAAATTGGAGAGCGACGACTCTCTGACGAAGAAAAGGAACGAATCGGAGAGGGAGGGGCTGTGACGTTGTCCAATCAGGCCTTGCCACGTCACTATTATGACTTTTATATTTGGGGCTTTCTTTTTAAATCCTAAATTATGTTCCTCTATTCAATAAATGACATATAATTCTGACCCAATCTGGATATTACAATCGGCTTCTACCCAAACATCAATATTGTTTAGCCATTATTGTCTTACAAATCGGGTTTGTCTAACAAATGCAATCTTACTTGTTGAGTTTTGTTCCATTTTCTATTATAAAATTATTCAAATCTAATAGAGATCCAATCAAATTGATGTAGATTGAACAATTTTAGGATCAGGAAAAACATATAAATTAATAAAAGTTCCTAATTTTTTTTATCAATAATATATTTCAGAACAAATTTAGTAGAACAATAATTCCTCATATTCAATAGAAGTCGGTCAAAATAAAAAAAAGTTTATTACGAATTCAAGATAAAGGTAGTTCAGAACATGAATTACAATACCCGATTCGTTGTCATTCCAACTCAACCCCAATATCATCCAAAGCTCCGAGAGGAGAGGATGAGTAATAGCAGGGCAAAAAAACACAAAGCAAGAGGAACCCACTTATCCAACTGCCTTCCACACATTCAAATCCCAACTGTCTCCACATGAACTTCACCTAAATGAACCCAACAAAACAGAGGATTGGAAATTTGTAGAGCTCAGCCTCTCATCAATGGCATCAACTTTTCTGCTTCCCAAATCCATATCCCCATTCCACACACACCCTCTTTCATTGCCATCAACAGCCCACTTCACCACCACTGCCACCAAGCTCTCATTCCTGAGCCCACCTGATCAGTCTCAACGCACCAAGAGACAAAATCTCCAAACAGTGCACCAGAAGAAGAAGAACGAGTGGCTCGACCCTTTTGACGATGGGCCTGACCCTGATCTGGTATGGGGCACCTTGTTCACTGACGGGAAACAGGACGAGGATCCCAGGCCGCCGGACAACCCAGACAACCCATATGGGTTCCTCAAGTTCCCCAAAGGGTTCAATGTTGAGATTGCTTCCTTGGGACTCATGATCAGAGGGGATGTCAGGAGGTGTTGTTGCATCATCTCAGGTGGTGTCTATGAGAATCTGCTCTTCTTTCCAGCCATCCAGCTGATCAAGGACAGGTACCCCGGCGTTCAGATTGATGTGGTTACAACTGAAAGAGGGAAGCAGACTTATGAGATGAACAAGAATGTGAGATGGGCTGATGTGTATGACCCAGATGATGATTGGCCAGAACCAAGAGTGTACACTGACATGGTGGGATGTCTCAAGGTTTGAGCTTCTTACACACCATTGACGGTTGTCAAGAAATTATTCTGCAACATCTGCAGATCAGTAAAATTCTGCGTTAGTAACTTGTTTATGTGTGTTCCTGCAGAATAGGTACTATGATATGGTTCTGTCAACAAAACTGGCAGGGTTTGGACATGCAGCATTCTTGTTCATGACCACAGCTGAATTCAGAGCTAGCTATATCTACCCGAATGTAAATGCTGCAGGAGCAGGCCTGATGCTGTCAGAGACATTTAGGCCGGAGACCACCAATCTCTCAGATGGTGGATTTCACATGTTAGTGCTCAGTATTGAAAACAAATGCATTTGACTGGAAAAGAGAAAAAAAATCACATAAATTAGAGTCAATAGATATTTAAAAGTTTTCTCTGTGGACGTGCTTGACTTAGGTACGAGCAGATGATTGATTGGTTGGGGAGGCCATCTCGCAGTGTTCCAAGAGAGCCGCTGCCTCCACTTAAAGTATCGCTATCAAAGAAAGTTAAGGAGGTTGTGGAGGTCAAGTATAGGAATGCTGGTGCAGAGAAAGGAAAATATATCGTGATTCATGGCATAGAGTCAGACTCCAAAGCTTCAATGCAGTCTAAAGGGGACATTGATAGCTTGCTACCCCTTGAAGTATGGGCCAAAATAGCCAAGGGCTTAAGGTATAGAATTTTCCTCCATTGTGATTTTCCTAATAGTTTAGAGGCAAGCTTAAAAAGCCATCCTAACCTGAAACTCTTGTTGGGGAGACTCGGGCCTTAATAAGGAGGTGCACACAAAAAGAAACCCATAATATTAGTATACACATTGGTCACTCCACCTGACGCAATAGACTAGCCTATCAGGTCATGGGTCCGAGGTGTATGTTAACTCTTCTTTTATTGCTTAATTATCCAATGTGAGACTCTTGACTCACATGTGTAGACACCTAACAACTCTGGCTTAGTTACACGAAGTATTGTTCAAAACAGCAGTTCAGGCATGTGACACGAACAAGGCAAACAAGTAATATGAAATGCAAAACCAGTCAGTTATTGTACAAGCTATTTTAAGTTCCTATTATACATTTTTTTTTAAAGAAACATGAATCTACATTGGCTTATTTCAAGCAGGGATGTTAAGCCAGTTTTTGTCATTCCGCATGAGAAAGAAAGAGAAAAGGTGGAAGAGATAGTCGGAGATGATACCAAAATTGTGTTCATCACTACCCCAGCTCAGGTATGTGTCTTCTACCACCTGTTATAAGAGTAGCAGAACCATTCGTGAAAGGCATATGTTTGACAAATTTTATCGAAGATGGAACCATAACAGTTGCAACAAATTGTAGAACATGTTAAACAATATCTAGATATCAAGAACATGAAGATTATTAAAACTGAGCATGTTCAAATTATCATGGTGGCACATATCTGATATCATTATGCATATCCATTTTCTTCAGTTGGCAGCTCTTATCAATGACTCTGCTGGGGTAATAGCCACCAACACAGCAGCAATCCAGCTCGCAAATACAAGAGAAATACCAAGGTAGCTTTTTTCGTTTGTCAAAGACTTCCAGTAATTCGATAAACTCAGTTCTACAGATTCAACTGTTTTGAAATAATGCATTTAATAGAAAATGAGAGCAAGTATAAGATCATTTACCATGTAGCTCATTTTTCTATATCTTTTGCTGCATGCAGCATCGGACTGTTCTGCTCTGAAGAGAAGGCAGAGCTATTTGTTCCAGATGCAGAACAGAAGAAATGTACCATCATTTCATCCAAGACTGGGAAGTTGATCGACATTGATGTTAAAGCTGTGAAAAACGCCATGCGATTTTCCAATGTGTCCCTGGCTCTCGTATAGAAGAGTCCCTGCAGTTTTAATCTTTCCCCCCTTCACCTTCTATTATGTATATCAAATTCAAGCTATAACGGTTAATGAACATACATATTAATGGCCAGAAATCTCATTGAAGAACTGAAATAATCATGACTTTGACATGGCTAAGACTTACAAGAGAGTATAATTTACTTGTAACCATCACATTTGGCACTCCTTAGGAGAATAGGATAAATGGCTGCTATAACATAAAAGGAAAAAGTCTACTGGGTTGGGTTCAGTTAACATCATCAGCTAAATGTGAAATTCCCAACCAAATAAAGTCCCAATTTAGGGGCAGTGTCCACCATCATAACTAGTGTGCTGGAAAAATGAGTTCTTGTTATTAACAGTACATTATTCAGAAAATGTAAACAATGTCTGAAGTGCAAAAGGGCAAGATGTTACAAAATCAAGATGTGTCCTGCAAAAGAAGGTGAATAAAGCATCTCAAGCCAATTTTCTCATAGGTTGGCTCTTCAGGTCTTCCAATAGGACTAGTTAGTAGCAGATAGCAATTTCTCTCAAATCAAGACACTGGCTTGGCACGCGTTGCTTGATCTTCTTTGGATTCAATGTGCATCATGAAGAAGTAGCCCAAAGTCCATAGCAGAATGTACTGGAAGGGGACCCAAGATAAACATGCCAGAAGACTCATAATGCTTCCTACATACTGTGGATCCTTTATGTAACCAAATGGAAATTCTGTTACCCATGGAAGGTTCTTTCCAAAGCGTATGCCATAATAAGTGCCTGCTTCACCAAGTAACTGATATACCCTGTTAAGCAACTATTTCAGTACCGCTTAAAACACATAAATAAACATAGCATGACAATATCATTTCACAGTATAGAACTGAAATCTAAAAGCAGCCTCAAAATGTCACTTCACTGAAGGGAGCCAATAAGTTAATATCACTTTACTAGATCTTCTATAAAGTGAATCTCTAGTTCTACGAGATTTTCTGAAGTGGCATTTATAAATGCAAATAATTTTGTGTGTTACCACACTATAACACATTAAATTCCTCCAAATATCCCCTAGCAACTTAAATTGAAGTTCCAATCAACATCAAAACAACTCAGCTCACTTCAGAACTACACAGATCCACAATCAATAGATTGCAGATCTTATAAATTGCTAGAAAACCAAATCTATATAAACTGAAAATCTTCCAACAAGTGAATCAAGATGCATTTACATACATCACACAAGACTATTGTGTATATACGCATATATGTAAGTATAGGATTTGAGGTACCTGAAGTTGAGGAACTGGCCAAAGACGAAGAGGGGCCAGAAGTAGAGAGGAGGAGGCCAAGAGAGAGTGGCGACGGAGTAGAGAGAAAGGAACTGAAGGACCTTGAAGAAATGGGAAAGCTGAGGCATCACCGTCGACGGGTCGCGCCCCTTACCGCACAGGTCCGCCCATTGCTGAGGTCGCGTCCACAGCAAGTAGTAGAACGGGAACGGAACCAGCACTCCGATGGCTGCCAGTATCCCCATTTCTTTTTCTCGGCAAAATATCTTCTCAGTTCACTTTCTATTTCAGGTACAGCTGCTTTCTAGTTGCATTTTATAGCACGATCATTTTGGGCTCCAGTTTTCGTTTTTTATGGGCCTCATTTGCTTTGGGCCTAGACCAGATCTCAGTCAAGGCCAGGCATATTATGATCTCATTTTTATGCTTACTAACTGTGCTTGATACGGGCTCAAGGCCCGAGATAATTTCTAAGAATTTGTGTTTTGGTGCTGTCCTATTTTTCGGTAGTTTTTCAGGTCGGACTAAAATCGGCGATGTTCAGGGTTTCTCTGGTCAAGATAACTTATAAATTTTAATTAAAATATATTATTTATATCGAATCGAGATTCATAATTAAAATATTAATTTTTTTAGTTATGTAAAGCAGAGTTTATACAGAGACGAAATTAAATATGATATCATATAAATTTTTATCTAAAACAAATTACTTCTACTATAATGAAAAAATCAAACTTATTACTTTCGTTTAACTCTAACTTTTATAAATAATATTTTCTTTTTATTTCTTTTCTTTGAGATCTCAATAAAACCTCTAACCTCTTATAATTTGGAGTGGTAGGTCTATTCTCTCGACAAGTGGACAAGATGCTTATTGTTCGTGTTTCTATGAAATTTTGCTCACTTATTAACTTTACCGTGTCAGGTTATATTGACTTTTGATTGTGTAGTCTACATGTACATGTATGAAATACCAAGAAATTAATGGGTTTTTTAATTAATAAAAAATTCATTAAAATTTTGTAAAATATAATCGTTTTTCAAATTTAGTAGTAGGTTTATTTATCATTGTGTCCCCAACTAACAAAAATTAGTTTATGTATAATGTGACAAATGAAAGGATCATCCATAACCATGATGCAAAACCCACTTAAAACATTTGGTAATCAAAAGACTATTAGACGAATTGAAAATCGAAGTTATGTTATGTGAGGCTGAGGACCCCTCCACTACAACCTGGTTATTTCCATGGCCGACATTGGATGGCAAATCGTGCTCATAGTGTTCAAGACAACATTGGAAGACATAATAATTATAGGGTAAAGATGGTGAGATTGAAAGATGGCTATGAATAAATATAAAGATGATAAATTAGTGATAAAATGAAGAAATCCACTTATTCTTTTCTTTTGATAATAAAGTATTATTATAGTTATATATTCTTTATTTTTTTTTGTAGTTATTTTTTAGTGGTAAGAGGAATTATCTTCTAATAATCATTTTCCATATAAATTTCGATAACAATAACAACGTAGCATATATATTATCTATCAAGATATTGTTGTTAATATCTTTTTACAATATATTCTTTAAATTGATTGCACAAAAATGATCTCCTTGTCCTCCATGTCTCCATTTTAAAATCTTAAAATTCACTAATTGGCAACATTTCCTTTCCTTGAGAGTTGAGACCCATAGAAGAGGATTCCTTAAAGAGGCTTTAACCCTTTAAACCAATGGTGCTATTAGTATAAGTACCCTCTTAACTTTAGAGAGAATTTAAATTTCAAAGTGATCCAAAAACTACTTTTGTTATCAGCACAATATATAGTACTTGGTATATTAATTAAGTAGCTAATTAGCAAATTAGTGGGACCACAAAAGGGTTTAGGTGATGGACCATATAGCCCCATGTGATGCCAAGTGCCCTAGAAAAAGCCAACTTCTTTTTTTCCATTATTATACACTTCTTAATCTTGTGCTTTGGTTTGTTAATTATAAGATTAATCAATTAATTGCCAAAAAGCCAAGCTAAAGCTGCATGGTCAAAATGGTCATTATATAATTTGTACAATGTTGCTTTTGTGAGGTGTCAAGCTAGGGGAATTGAGTTCTCCTTTGCATCTTTCCTCTAAATTTTCACACCCAAACTAGATATCATGCACTCATGAATATTATGCAATGTCAAGTTCCCTTACAGGTTCCAATAGTTGTCTTGTAGTTCAAGGTTCAACGTTCTTAAAAATACAATTAGAAGATATAAAGATAGATACAAATGGATGTCATGTTCGTAACAAAGGATAAACATTAATCGAAATAAATATTATTTAATGTCAAAAAAATTAAGACAAGTATTAAATTGACACTATATCGTGTCAGGTACAATGATTTTATTCTATAAAAATTGACCATGATATCTTCACCATGCAAATTTCATTATAGTAGAAAAGAAAAATGCAATGGTATTGTTTGTGGTTACTTGATATTATTATTGTGAAAGACATTCCTCTTATTCCACTCCTTGAAATCCCAATGTTCCCACCAATGTTGTCTTCCAAATCAAGTTTCTATCTCCTTCAACTACATATAAAATGTAGGCATAACAGTTAAGGATACTATGATAATATTATTGTCTTTAACAAATATTATTATTTCTCGTAACACAATTAAGTTTAGCAACACGGTAATTTGAATCTCAAAATTATTGGTATGGATTTAACATACTTCAACAAAACCTATTTATGACATATTCTTTCTTTCAAGACAAGATAAAGAAAGACAAAGGGCAGAAGAAGACACAAAAAGATAGTGAAAATGACTTAAGACTCTTCATCATCTTCTCTCACCATTAAAAATGTAATTAATTAAATAATAAAAAGTCGGGCATGAATGTGCTTTAAGAACGGAGCTCGAAACCAAGTAATAATCAATATTAATGTAAAGTTGGTGGCGCATTTGCATCAATTCCTGTTAATTTTTTTCCGGCTTTCTTTTTCTTCGAAACCAAAGCTTCACTTCACTCTCATGTTCTTGCGGATAAAACAAACCTTTCTTTGTACATTTCTCTAGCTTTTTTTTTTAGTGCGATAATGTGACTACTTATAATTACACTTTGTTTTTATTTATTTTTCTTTTTGGTTAGGGACTTCAAGGCTAAGTATTAGCTTTTGATCACACAGATTTAATATGCTTAAACCCAATTGGTATAGCGTCATCTATATTAATGCAAGCTAAATGATCAATGACTTAAACGGCACTAGTAAAATATCATTTAAATCGGCTTACATATATATGATTGAATTGATCAAATTAAATAGTGATGTGACTTACACTTAATTTTTCTTTTATCCAAGATGAGGTTATAATAATAGGCTTGTGGTCTTCGTTCCAGAACTTTTTCTTTTATGTATTTCTCTTCTTCTGATAAAAAGAAAATACATATATATTAAATCAAACTTCACAATATTAAAAGATCAGTCAAGTTATAATAGCAATCTCTATGGATGGTTAGGATGGGAAATTGAATATATAGATATTGTGCTCGTGTGATTAATTTGGCTGCCTTTAAAAGAAGGGATGAGAATAAATATCCAGAAAGGAAATGTAAAGAAGGGTGTGATCGAATCATAGGCAGGCAGGATGGTTTATTATTTATTTTATTATTATAATTATCATCACATCATGAGTTTCTTCTAATTATCCGTACTGTCGTTGAACAAGAATATGCTGAGGCTTGTGGTTTATCTTCTAGGCTTCTTTTAATATGAGACATCCATTTTGCATGCACAATTTGGAGTTTCCTAGGCACTATTCTGCATCAATAATGGCCCTACTTTGGGGCTTTTGGGATTAACAAATGGAGGATTTGGTTGACTGCCCCAAGCCAAATAGCTAGTATAGTATGGTTTTGCTGCATAATTGGTCTAAAATATACTCATAAGACTTTCACAAAACCTACAAACTTAGGGGGATATAATTAAGGAACTAGACAAGTAAGGGATAATGCTAAAAAACCGTATCTAAATTATATGTTTGTTAGATTACATAACCTAGAAGTTTTGATTTAAACTTAAATACAATACTGAACATATTATTAACGGATCAGTTCAACTAAAAACTTAAATTGATAATTGAAGGTTCATTTATTATTTTATAATCTAACACACATGTCTTCTAACAGACAAACTTTTTTTCAGGTACCAATACCATATTAAAGGACCAACTAAACTGAAAAATTGATAATTAAAAAAACTTAATTATGATTTTGTACTCTAACGTATACAAGTGTTGTTTTATACTCAACTAAAAACTGATAATTATTACACCTAATTCTAAACTCCTTTGTCTTATAGTACATCAACATTGTTATGACAGAAAAAAAATTGATTACAACCAAATACATGGTATGTTAGATATCAAGTCTAAAAGAAAAAAGATACTAATACAAATTGAAAAAAAAAAACACATACTTTGGAGTGGGTCCTAACCTAAAGAGTGACCTATATCCTCTGAAAGTTAGGTGTTATCTAGTCATGAGCTTAATGTTTTGGCCTAATCTTGATGTCTGATATGGAACCAAGAGGATCCAGAGAGTGTTGTCAAATCTCAAATGTTGTTGGGAAATTGGGAGTTGATCAAGATATGGAGAAAAGGAGTGTGAGCCCTGTTGGGTTGAGACAAGTGTAGGGTTTGGAACATTCAAGAACATTTTCACCATTTTCACAGTGACATGCATGATGTTGTGGCAGTTGGGTTCTTTGGAGTTTTTCTGTATGTGACAGTGCTCTTCTTTATGATCTTGAAATGTTGCCTTGTCACAAACTGTGTCATGGATTGGCCAACTCACAACACCTTATCTAGGTTTGCCTGAAACATAGTACATGTCCAGATTAATGGTACACTTGTGTGTCACCAAGCAATGACAGAACATCAAGTGTGTGCATATGTATGTGTCTCCATGTTCCATACTTTGGAAGAGAATAGGGAAGTTTCTGGTTTCTTTAGCATCAAACACTTTGCGTTTGTGCCATAAACGATTGAACAATTTGAGAGGGTAAGATTTTCCCTAGAATATTTACTTTCTAAAGGTAAACTTATTCCATTCTTTACTTGTCTTTCTCTTTATACACGTTGTTAACTAAATGATTAACTAAACTTCAAATACATGTTTTTTTATAAGATAGTATTCGTCTTGACCAATCAGATCATTTTTATTTTTTCGGATAATAAGTATTCTTTTTTTAAAAATATGGTCTTTAAACTATACTAAGATCATTTCAATACTCAAATAATAAGTTTTTTTTAAAAAAATATATGATCTTCAAACTAGTTATCAATTTAAGATTAATTTGATTACAAAACTCTAAAAGTATGACTGTTAAAAGAAGCAAATTTCAGGTATGCACAACTCTAAATATATTTTAGAATGAAAAACACATGCATGGGGATGATATTGGGCATGGCATGGAGTTGATTATCATTCTCACTTGAAATCAACCAATAATTGGGAAAGACAAAGCAAACATCATACGGAAATATCATGGATTTTTTGGCACTCACAACACTACATGGCGTTGATGATGAGAGAGAGATGATTTAAGAAAGAAAAGCAAATCAAGATACATCTTGATTGGATGTACACATATGGTCTCTTTTCCTTTATGTGTTTCTGTTCAATTCATGTGCTCAAAATCATCTCCTACCTCTACCTAGTACCTATAGAACAATCAAGAACCGAACTCCTTACCTTTCATGTGCTCAAAATCATCAAAACTAGACCTTCCTTTGAAATGGGTATATGCAAAAATTGAGTCTTGGTGGGTTTCATCAACTCCTATAAGCATTTCAATATAGATCAAAACAAAGGCATCAATCAATAGCCAATCTTAATTGGATATGGTTTCTCTTTCCCCTCATATCTTGCTTAAATCTATTCTAATCATGTGCTCAAAACCATCAACTAGACTTCCTTTTCAAGAGAGTCCAATCAACTTCTACATGTTTGTGGTTTCAAACCCTATCTAGTTAGGTAGAAAGAGGAGAGAGCTTTAAGACACTATAACATTAAAAGTTATTCAAGACTAACAACTTTATAAGTGTAGATATGATTATTGTGTACGTAAAAGTAATGAAAAATAAGTTGATGCATTGTGAGTATGTAGATCACAACAACATAATTATGATATTATGTTTAATTCTAATCCATTAAAATTTAAAATATTTATCAAATGATGTTATAATACTCGCCAGCTTAAACTAAAGAATCAAACAGAAACATTCAAGAATCAACTCATTCGATTGAACAAAATCATAAAAATTAGTCACCCATCAATCAATATCTAGAAGCACACAAAATATAGAGTGTACCCATATGATGATGATCTAAGACTTGTAGGTTTCATGATAACCAAATCATGATCATCATAATCAGCACCATGACAGAGACCTCGTGGCTGTATAATTGAAACATTATCTACTCAATCATTACTAAAACAAAAGAATAATGTGAAACCCAAATCTGACATGGCCAAGGACAAAAAAAAAAGGAAGGGGGAGAAGCAGGGGAGAGTGCCATGTCAGCAGGCAAGTCCCCTATATATAACCAAACATCATGCACTCATCAAATCACACACACACAAATACATACATAAATAATAGCATAGCAAGCAGTGTTCACTTCCACACCCATAAACCTCAAAACCTACAAAACCATGAAGATTGCAGCAGAGGATGTCCTAAACATGGACATGGCAGAGAAGTCAATCTTGATCCGAGAGTACGAGGAAGAGAGGGACAAGGAAGCCGTGGAGGAAATGGAGAGGCACTGTGAAGTTGGGCAGTTGGGGAAGCCCTCACTTGTCACTGACCTCATGGGTGACCCAATTTGCAGGCTACGCCACTTCACAACTCGAGTCATGTTGGTAAAAAAATCAGTCTGAGCTTTTAGGTGAATTGGGTCTTAACAATATGTTTGGTGGCTGATACATGTGTTCTTGTTGTATACTACTAGGTTGCAGAGTATGGAGAAGGGAAGGAAATTGTTGGGATCATAAGGGGTTGTGTGAAGACAGTGAGTAGAGGAAGCTCAGGTGGATATGTGAAGCTTGCTTATGTTCTTGGTCTGAGGGTCTCTCCAATTCACAGGTATGTCATAGAAACATGTTTTGATTTGCTGTGATTTTATGCTTTCAGAAAACATGTTCTTGCTTTTCTTGTTGTCTGAACACATACAAGAAGCCAGGAACAGACAATAACATAACATCCCACAAAAAAGATATCCAATCTTGTATAGTTCCAACTTGTCTCTGTTTTGTTTTCTCTGTTCTTGGTTGGGTTTCTGGTAACCTAACTATGGTTTCACCATGAAAGATTGTAGTCCACAGGAGTGTCCCAAATTGGTTGGCTTTCCTGATATTTTGTCTTCCCAAACCTTCCTTAGATGTGACCTCACATGAAATATCAATATGTTACATATACAATGTCTATTTATATATTATATTCCAAAATGGGCCCTCTTCATTTTTTATACATCAATTTTGTTCTAAAATGTTCCCTACTTTTGGATGATTAAACAACTCTCAAGTGTACATCCCCACCACACAAAGCAATGCTTGGGCATTTGTTTTGATGTTAAGGGGTCTAAGTTAAAGACAGTGATGTAAAAAATAAATATTTTTTTAACTGATGTTATTTGTTATGCAGGAGACTGGGCATTGGCACCAAATTGATTCATGAATTGGAAGATTGGTGCAAGAAAAACGGAGCCGAATATGCTTATATGGCCACAGACTGCACCAACGAGCCTTCTGTCAATTTGTTCACGAAAAAGTGTGACTACTTGAAATTTCGTACCCCTACCATGATGGTGCAACCTGTACACACTCATTATAAATCTATTAGTAAGAAGGTGGTAATCGTTCGAGTCTCGCCTAAACTGGCTGAATCGATCTACAGACGAATCTTTGTTAGCTCCGAGTTCTTCCCCAGAGACATTGAGACCATATTGGCTAGCAAGCTGAATTTGGGCACGTTCATGGCCATGCCCAAGAAGTCGTTGTCCGAATGGGATCCCAAAACCGGTAATTACATGCCGCCGAGTTTTGCAATCTTGAGCGTGTGGGACACCAAGGAGGTGTTCAAGTTAGAGGTGAAGGGGGTATCGAGGCTAAAGTACGCAG
>JAYMSW010001313.1:0-17019 GCA_036897725.1 Erodium texanum | reverse complement strand
AAAATGTTTCTCAATACATTTTTCCTTACATCGTTACGTTTCTACTTCATTTTTTTTCGCTTCCAATAAAGAAAGAACTCTTTTAAATGATTTGTTAAAAAAAACTCTTTAAATTATTTTTTTTATCTTTTCAAACCTTGCATTTCTTTAGAATCGTTAGTCTGCTATGTTAATTTAACTTTGTTAATAAGTCAATTAATCTAACAATTTGACTTGATTATCCAATGATTTTGAACCTTTCTTAATCTGGTATTATTATAGATGATATTATCAGGAATAAAATCATTGTGTGTTTATTCCAACTGAGGGCTAAAAAAAATGATTTTTTTTAGTATTCCAGTTGATTTTTTAGCCCTTAGTAGCACCTTTGTTTAGTATTCCAATTTGTAAGAATATATATTCTGTGATTTTAGTTTTCTTGTCTCTAACTCTTATAACATCTTCTCAAAAAAAAACTTACAACATTTTTCAAGTTTGTCTGTAGTATTCCAATTGATTTAAAAATGATATATTTTTGAAGAAAATATATTATTATTATTATTGTATTTATTAATTTTATTCTTATTGACAAATTTGAATTTATAAGAATATATATTCTGTGTTTTTAGTTTTCATGTCTCTCACTCTTACTAACATTTTCTCAAAAAAATAATCTTACAACATCTTCAAATTCGTTATGTACTCGGCTTTCTCAAATTACCAAGACACCCAAGTCGTGAGGATAGATAAGAAAGATGTTCAAGTCCTCATATAATATTACTTCGTTAACAGATACGTCAAAATTGTAAAGTTAAGCAAGAGATAATGTTTCATGGAGAGAACTGATAGAGAGATTAAGAAATTAAGGTTTCAAAAACAAGGGAGTGTTGGATGATATTGTGCCTCTGAGATGGTTGACTTTAAGACCAAGATGAAGATAGTTCTGGAAAAAGAAGACAAGTCTATAGCTGTGAATGCAAGGATTTTGAATTTTGACAACGGATTCTAAATTCAGAGTAAGTTGTACAAGGCAAGGGCTTGGGATTAGACTTAAGCAACTTTTTAATATTAAACAAAACATAGATTAAATTTTGGTTGTACAATTTGCTTAACAATAATCAGCATATTAGGTAGCATAAATTAGCAGTATATGTACACACATACAAACACTAGAGTAAGTTCATGCTTTCCCCATTCAAAAGCTTTGTATAGGGCTTGGATTTCACAGCACAACAGCAATCTGAACAAGTAGAAGAGGTTCAGAGAATCAGAAATCTAATTATAGTTAGACAAGAAGCTAAAGATGAGAGAGAAGAGAACATTTTCTGAGATTTAGATCGAACCTGGAACAGCAAGAATCAGTTGCTCTGTCTACCTGCAACAGTTCTCTGAACTGTAGAAACACCGTCAACAAATTTCGTTCTGAAAAGAACGTTGGCATTATTGAACATGCCCTCCTTCAACGAAACCACGATAAACTGCAGGACACAAAAAGTGACAAGTTTTATCAAGTATTAGGTGGAATCTTTGTATGTATCATAAGTTAAAATAGGAAACTTCAATTCTGAAAATAACATCTTGGAATATTAAATAGAAAGCAAAAGGCTAAATCAATGATTCGGTTATGAAGTGCATGAATAAGAGGAGAAAGCAAAAGAGAAAGAGAAAAATCCATTATGTACAAACAAGAATTGGCATACCTGGGAGTGTGGAAAATGAGTTTTGATCATTCTCCCTATGTTCTGTGTGTGGCTCAGATCAAGAGCTGCATCAACCTGCGTTTATCCAGCTTGAGAGTTAGATTGCTTGCACTTAAGCTACATATATTTTTCTCTTAACATATGAACTAGACAGACATATCATAACATTATAATTACAGTCCATGAAGATAGTGACGCACACACATTATACCTCAATGAACATGAGACATTTGTATTTTTTTTCCAGAATTATTAGGAGGCATTCAAACTTCAAGGAAGTAGTTGTACCATCTTAATTAAGGACAAAGAATATCATAAAGATGTTACAAAATTATATCATACCTCATCCAAGATATAAAGTGGAGCAGGTTTGAAGAGAAGCAATGCCAAAATCAGAGAAAGTGCAAGCAGAGATCGTTGACCTCCACTGAGTTCTGACAATGACTGCTTCCAGACACTTCCAAATGCAACACGAACCTCAAGACCGTCGAGGAAGCTACATCCTTCAGGGGGTTCTAGCTTCGCCATGGTGCCAGGCAAGAGGGTAGAAAATATGGACCCAAAGTCTCTGCATTTATAATAAATATATTACTAGCAACATAGATCAATTTCTCTGAAATCCTTATCCAAGACCTTTTGAAACATGATGTATTAAACCATGTAATACATGAAGTTGATAGAACAACAAACTCACTGGTTAACTTTAACCCAAGTAACTTTCAAGGTTTCCTTCTTCTTCTCATCCAGTTCTTCAATGACCTTCCTGATTTTGGACTTGTCATTCTAGCCAAGACAGACTAAGCATAAGTACATAAAATTAAGGGTCAGACCATGTTTAGACAGGCTCAGAATAACCAACCCCAATGATGTTTTTCTTGGACATCAGATCATTGTATTCATCTTCTGCTTTCTCAAACATTGCCATAACCTTTTTGTTTACCCTTTTCTCAAGGCTTTAAAAGGAAAACATAAGCCTCATGAGTTCATGGAAGACAACAATTGTCTCGTACAAATATGAGCATGACAAGTAAAAAACGAATCACTCACTTTGATTGTTCAGACTGCAGTTTCTCAAGTTCTTCTGTTGCTTTACGAGGATCACGGGATGCAAAATCATAATCAGTTCCACTTCTTCCAAAAAGCTGCTTCTCAGAAGCAATCCAAGCATGCTTCTCAACCAACTTGTCTACCTTTGTGGAGCAATCCTTCTGTTCCATCTCCATTCTTTTTACCTGATACCATAATGGAAAAGGGGACTCTTTAGGTACCAAACTTTTAAGGAATACATACACCACGACAAGCTTACTTACCTCATTTTCCATCTTCTTTCTTTCAAGATTGATCTCACTAAGCTCGTGTTGAAGATTTTGCTGCTCTTTGAGAATGGAACTAATTTCAGTGTCACATTCCTTTAACTTCAAGCGGATTAAATCAAGCTCAGATTGAGCCTGATCATGACTGTTTCTTATGGCAGCAACCTGCAACAGAGAGGCATGAGCAAACAACTTTTGCATAGTAAAACTTATGAACTTGTACTGCACTCACCTTAGCTCTCTGTTCTACTATGTCTGAATTAAGTTTGTCAATTTGTTTCCTCAAAGAAGCTAGTTGACTCTCCGAGGATGCACTTTCCTGTACTACTGCCTCCATTTCCATGATAAGTCTCTCCCTTTCGTTTTCATATCCCTAGCAGCAAGCAAAACCATAAAATATAAAATGAAAGATAAATTTATGGCACATGCACTTGATCACAACAAATTCAATATGAACTTGCCAATAACAATAGATGGCCAGACAGCTTAAGACAGGATAGAGAAAGTGAGATTGTGTAACTAATATGATGTGAATTATGAAATCTGAATGATTGATATTGATGCCAAATAAATAACACAGCTTCAAAACAAGCAATCAGCAACATGCAGTTTTGAAGGGAAGAGAATAGCCTAGACATTGTCAGAAATATAACAACAGGAACAAGCATAGATCCAGCAAATAACAGATCTATATAAGAATTAAGAACTGGGAAAACAACATTAGAAAATTGTAGAAGTTGCAACAAAGTGCTATTAATGATAGTTTTATGGCAGTCTTATCACTTATATAATACTTACTCCATTCCAAATTCAGTGTCCTACTTTCGTAAAGGTTGTTCCAAAATAAGGTTCCACTTTCCTTTCAAGGAAGTGAATTATGCATAGACTACCAACAATGTCTTCATATGAGTTAGCAATGACCACATGACTGTCTTATTAAGTGGGAGCACTAACTCCATTCACTGCCAAAAATCAAGCATGACACTCATTTTGGAATGCAGGGAGTACATGCCTACACAAACGATATTTTTAAATGACTTTTGGCTGATGTAAATTATCTACATAGGACATTGACTATAATTAGGATGAAGTAATATCAGGTACAATCATAAATGATATGATGAACAGAATGAAACTCCATAGAAATATCAAAACCAACCTTCACATCCTTGGAAGCAGACTGCATCTGAGCTTTTATTGCCTTAATCTTTTTCTCTATGTTTTTAAGCCTGCCATCCCTATTAGAAGTGTGATCTTTGATCGACTTCTCAAGTGAGGAAACTTTGGCTACACAGTTTTCATACAGAAGTTGTTTCTCTTTAAACACCAATTTTGCTTCTTCAAGCTCTTGCTCAATCTTCTTTGCAAGTTCACCAAGCTAGGATGTACACACAAAAAACAGAAGATACTACAGTGTATATCAAATGGTACAGAAACAAGCAGTTTAACTTATACAAAGCTTATCAGAGAGGATAGCAGCAAAACCTTATGATGCTCATTTTGCTCAGCCCTTTTCTGAAATAATGACAGGTCATAAGATTTAAGTTCCAATTGTGTCTTAAGATCCATGTACTTTTTTGCAAGAGGCTGAAGCTCGGCTATCTGCAATTTCAAGGTAAGTAAACCATCAAAGAAATTCAGTTGACTGAATATAACTAAAAGCCTCAGAAGGGGAAACCGCCACTTAAAGAACCAAAAAGTTTGCAGACACACTTAAACCAAATACACCAAAAACTTAACTTAGAAATCCATTCTTGATCTAAGAAATGAAAGCATTATGCAAATTAACCGAGAAGATTCCACTATAGCATGTTTTAGGAGTCCACCTGATTAAAACTCCTGATAAACTAGATAAAGAGGCCTAATCCATCTAAACTTAAAATTTCTTCATGTGTTTTGCAGTGAAAAGACCATCACTTAACAATAGAGCAGCTGAAGTAACCAGGCAAATAAACCAAGTGACGAAGTTGATGTAAGGTGATGAGCAAGAGTATACACCACTCAGATTCATACCAGAGACCTGATGGAATTAAAAAGTAACAATGTAGTTCACACAATGTGGGAGAACAGGTCAATAACAAATTGACTGACTTGAATAAATGATTAGGGTTATAAAAGGAGGCGAGGAACCAAACGAATAGATTTATCGTTAACAATGCCATTACAGTTTTTTTTGTTCAGACATGATATATCAGCAATTTTTCTTGTCATTCTGTCATGTTTACCTTCGCTTCAATTTCAGAAAGCCTTTTCTCGTGTACAGAAAGTTCTGATTCAGCCTGTACCAAGTCATGAAGTTGCCTTAACAACTGTCCTCCGTGCCTGCAGAATAACCATAAATGATGCAGACAGTAATGAATTCACCAATATTGGAAGCTCTGAATACTCCATGTACAATCACTTATATATCCCTCCACACAAATTCGCCATTTAGCTCTCAACATTTCTCATTCCTCTTTCGTTTGTGATAATTTTTACATTTCCAAAAATCAATTGAGGAAAAAAAATACCAAACATATTCATTTTGTTTAAGTTAAGTTGTGAAAAATATAAAACATGCCAGGTGCATTTTGGGAGTAAAAACAAGTGGCCAAACTAATGATCATCTCATTACGATGGTGGATGTGCATATGGTGTAACCAAACACCAATTTCAATTTGCAAAGTCACCATCCCTGCAGCTCTCCTATTGTTATTTTTTTAATATAAGAGAGAGAGAGAGAGATGAAAATAAAAGTATATAAAAATAAGAGAAAACAATTCAATTCAATCTTTTATGCAGAACTGTAGCAGTTGAGACCTTTAAGTGATAGATAGCAAGAGAGCAGTGGGGAAAAGTGTGACAAATGTTCTCCCATATGGAAAGACTTCTTTCTAATAATTGTAGTCTGCAAATGGATTTCTTATGAAGGTATATAGATTAGTGAGTTACCTTCGACTTCCACCTGTTAGAGTACCACTTGGTTTAAACTCATCACCTTCAAGTGTGACACTCCTGGTATGTATTTTATTATCGAATGCAACCTGTAATTCATTGCTTATGTCAGATTGTGCATATTCCACTCATGAACAGAGGGAGTGCAACATCAAGGAAGCAGTTATACTCTAGGGTTGGACTGACCCCAGAATCTCTAGAAACTGCTTTCTTTTCACCAGATCCTGTCGGTAATTATACCCATTCAACCATAGCTAAACACCAAGCCACCCCCCAAAAATTATCGACATACCACAAAATTCTTCACTGCTTTCTGAAATTTTCACAAGATTAGTTTTTACTACATCATCACTTTGCTCGAGGAATGAATACTCTTATATCAAGCAGTCAAGAGACATGGATTGTAAATTCCCACTAGTAGATTAGGTGGAAATTTAAAATTAAACTAGATGGCTCAGATCGAACTTCACAACCAAAAGATCAGTAGTTATGTTATGTTCGACTGTTCCCTTCATATCTATTTTCTATTTTTATTCGATATGTCACTTTATACTTCATTTGTCCCCTTCACATATAGGGTTGGACTTCTACATGTGAGTCATAACATGAAACATGTTTACAAATGGATGGAATACTACAAGGGGAGGTGGCAAACAGACCAATGATGTAACCAAGCTTTAGTATCATGTAAAATTTTAAAATTTGACTACATTTATCAAGTAAAGCTTCACAATTATAAGTTCAACCAATAGTTGGATTTGACTTTTCCCTTTATATATAAATATAAATATATATCTCTTTTTACGATGTAGGACTTTATACTTCAACAAATTATACGGCGCAAGTTGCATGGCATGCATATAAAATTTGATCTGGGGTAGTTTCTTTTCTTTCTATTTATTTCACATATTCATTCTACTGCTCCAAAGAAGTGCCTTGTGCAAGAACTATGAAATGAAATAATAGTTACAAAGTTCCAGGAATGTGATCTAAAATGCATTAGAAAAGACGGGCATACCTTCTTTGCAGCATCAGAATTTCTGCAAACAAATGTTGAACCAAACACATATTGCATGGCATTCTGCAGCAGACATCCCAATCAGACAAATATTTAACAGAAAAAATGTACATGCCTCCAACTGATTGTTCACCAACATAACTAAGGCTGATTGAAACTACCTTCACTTCCTCATCATAATCAATTAAAGCAAGTGCAACTTCCGCATTCTCACCAACCTGAAAATGAGACAAAGTTTGAACAAAATTGACAATCTGAAGACAATAGTGTGTATTAAGTTTAAAGCAGAAACCAACCGATCTAGCGGCAGTGTTTCGGACATTATCTGGAACAACACCACACCGGATTTTATTCAAAGGTATAATGGTTACGTTTCTTTGGAGATTGCGGTTCTGAATTAATTGTTTTCCAGTATTTTCTGTGTCTACAACAACATTATACAGCCTCCCACCAGCAGTAACCTGCACATTCTCTCAACATAAGAAATAACTTAGAATTTTGTAGTTATGTTTGTTACCTCACCATTTTCATAATATTGCCTCACTGACCTCTAAGGCAGTCATTGTGGAGCTATCATTTACTCTGAAAAGCTTAGCAACCACGCCTTTGACCTTCGACCTGTCAAAATTCCTCACAGGATCGCGGTATGTGAACTGAACATTTGCTAGTCGTGCCGAAAGATTCCTCACGCTATCTTTTAACTTCTGCACCAGCTCCAGCTCAGATGCTCGATCCTGAAGAAATATTTTGGTACACAAATGAACTGGCCTGTTAGAGATTTGTAAACCAGTCAGGCAATAACAAAGGTAAAGAATACTAGCCTTTTGTAAAGCTTCCATCTGACCCTCTTCATAAGGAAGAGATTCCAATGTTCTTTTAACATTTTCCACATCTTTTCTTCTTGTAGCAAGCTCATTTTCTACAGCAACAGCTTCATCACGCTTTGACATCAACTGTTGTGTCTTTTCTTTAAGCTCTTTCTCACAATGGGATATTTTTGTTTTCAGCTGTTTCAGTTCTGTTTCAGCACTCCCAACACTTACCTTAGCATCAACTAGTTGATCTTCAAGGCACTTTTCTTCATTTCCACTACTTTTACCAGCTAGTACACCCTGCAACCAAGAGTAAATAGAACTTTTAGAACGATTACCAATGGAAACAAATAAAATGTACTATTCCAAGTGAAATGCAAATGCATGAGAGAACATAAACATGAAACAACATGAACTTTTAGGGTTTTACCTGGTATTCCTTTTCATTATCTTCCAAACTTTGAGTGAGTTCCCCGAATCTCTTTTTCAGATCAGCTGCTTCTTCTTCAGCCTTTTTAACATCAGAGGCTCTCTCTTCCACAGACCGCTTCAGATCTTCAATATTACTTACAATCTGCCAAGATAACAGTGAGAAATCTAATTACAATAGTCATGAAACAGATGCATGCATGCGGGAAATTAAATAAATAACAGAAGGTTTGGTAAATTATTTGTGGCTATTGCAAAAAAGCATCTAAGTGTGTTACTTTTTCAGCATTCTCCTTTTCACATTTGAGACTGTCCTCCATATTGTTCAGTACTGATGTCTCCCTTACAAGATCTTGAGAAAGGGCATCTACTTTATCTGACAAAGTTTTCACTTCTCCTCCCATGCAAGCTTCCTTTTCAGCAGTCAAGTTTGATATCCTTGTCTCCATTTCCTGTACTTTAACTTGCATCCTTCCAGTGTCATCAACAATCTCAGCAATTCTGGCCTTTATATGACCCACCCCAGATACAGCTGCATCTTTAATCTTTTCTGCTTGCACATACTCATGGGCAATGCAAAACCTTTTGAGCCGATCAAGCTCAGAATTTCCGTTAGCCCATTGCATATACTGCATCCGTTCTTTCCTCAACTTCTCCAGAGCAGGCAGTATCTCATGGTCAAGGAGCTTATTAATCTCATCCACCTTACTCTGCTTCTTTTCAAGTGTTTTCAAAGCAGCCTCTTTCTTCGTTTCATACATTCTAGTCCCGGCAGCCTCTTCAAGCATAGATAGAATCTCGGGAGGCTTCATATTCAAAACCTTGGTGATGCGCCCTTGCATTATAAGAAAATGTGGATTATTTACGTTGAGCTGAACCGAATGGAAAAGATTTTGGACTTGACTAGGCTGGGCAAGTTTTCCATTGATCAGGTATTTGTTCCTTCCACCAACTACAATCTGCAAGGCAAGAAAATATAAATCCTCAAGATATAAATTTGAAATTACTTTAAACAAAATTAACTGAGATAAATTAAGAAGCATAACAACAATCAGTGAGATAAAAAGAAGGTGTTTTGCACTTCAGCATAGACATTTCAACCTTGTCTTCATAGGTACATGATCCCTACAATTACCTATGAAACTGGAGTCACAACATAATTCACTAATATGGTAATAATGGAGCTGAATATGTATGTTTATGTAATTAACTCTTAAGCATAAACATTTAAAGAATAAGTAAAACAACTACTCAAGAGAACTATGAATAGAGTAATAGAATCTTAGAAACTAGTAAGACTGTTGTTGTTACACACCTAACCAAAGGAAAAAAATATATATATAGGCTGAAATCAACTAATCAAGATGATTAACATAGAACTCGGGCCTTCATGATGCAATAAAAGGCCCCTCATGCAAGTGACTCGAACCACCATTACATATCTACAACATCCACCATAATTGAACACCTGAAGCCTCTAAATTCATAACGTAGCAATTGTGCAACATGGGTACCTCAAAGTTCTCGAATTTTAGCAAAAAGATTACTGAACATGTCACTGACCTGTCGCGTCACTGTAATCTCCTGATGATCCTCGTAACCCAGCGGACTCCTACTCCTATTGGAATTGTCGAACACGACCGACACAGTAGCCTTTGTAATCCCAGCCTGACCCTGCTTGTACACCAGCTCTTGCAAGTTCGCCGCCCGGACCTGCTGCAAATTCGTGATGCCCAGCACAAAGCAAATCGAATCGAGAATGTTCGACTTGCCAGAGCCATTGAGCCCAGTGATTGCGTTGAAATATGGGTCGAACCCAGGAACCACCGTCCTGGTCGCGTAGGACTTGAAGCCTTCCAAGCAGATCTCCTTGATGTGCATGATGTTTTTCTTCGATTTCGAACTCCAGAAACCCTAGAACTGGAAGTGAACTCGAATCCCAAGGGGGGTTTTGCCGCAGAACTTCAATTGAGTTTCAGAGATCGAAAGCCTAGAAATGGAAGCTCGGTTTATGGACAGAACACAAAAAATCCCTTCCCAAAAAAAGAGTATGTGATGGGATTTTGAAGATTGTCAAAAGCTGAAAGCGGGCGGGAAAATGTGTGGCTTTTCAAATTTAAATAAATAAAAATGTAAACAAATACAGCAATTGCTTTTTTTTTGTTTTTTTTTTTCCTTCTTATCCTCAGACAAGTCAAATAACAAAAGCGTGCATTTAAGCTCGTATGGTTTCATTTTTTTTTAGGTTATTTATGTTATCGAATTTTATGCAACACCCTAATGTTTTAACTTATATGAGGACATCTAAAATTGTTTACAAATTTATGACGTTAGAAAATATATTAGTTTACTGTTCATTTTTAGAAAATAACAAAAATACTCGCAAATTTAAACCCTAAACTGCAAACCTCATTCTCAACCTCAATCCCAACTCTAACTTAACCCATAGATTATCCATAAACCCTAAATAATTAATAAAAATGAAAAAAAATCAAATGATTACAGAAATATATAAAATCTGATTTTTTTTAAATATACCTAAAATCAACTAATTATTATTATCAAAAAAATAAAAAAAATCAAAAGAAAAAAAATCAGAATTCAAGACCCTTCGTTCTCCAGCAACCCTTCGTCATCTCCAGCAGGTCACAAAGAGCTCAAGTCCGGTAGTTTACGGAGACCTCAATTCCACCAAAGTCACGGAGAGCTCAAGTCCGTCAAAGTCACGAAGAGCTCGAGTTCGGTGTGTAAAGATCTGGAATCAGACGATTTAGGGCTTCGATTTGTACCAGATCTGGAATCCAGAGGAGAGGGCGGCGAAGCAGCTCGAGTCCAAGGAGGCTCAGGTACGCGTCGTAGATGGACGAGCTCGTCGATTTGGAGCTCGGCGTTCATTTGGGTCAAATCTGTTGGTTCTCGACTCCACGGACCCAGTTCTCGAAAGCTTTCTCGTTACTGAGTCGGTCGGGGAAAACGCGACAAGCCTGTCAAGGAGCTTGAGCTTGCCTTTGAGCGTGGCGGAAGGGTCAAGACCGAGTCAACAGAGGCGAATCGGCGACGCTACTGTAAATGAAAGCGGAACCCAGGTTGTCGACCACTCCCAACACCGGCAAGTCCCTTGGTCCTCTCTAGGAGAAGACTCCCCTAAACCCGATTTTCCTTTTTTTTCTTTTTTTTTCCATAAATTATTTGATTAATTTTAAGAGAAAACTAACTAATTAATATAAATTATTGTAAAAATTAAACTATAAGATAAAAATTAGTCTTAAGAAAAAATATTTATTTTGTTTTTTTTATTTATCCTTCTTTTTTAATAATTAATTAATAGAAAATAATTTGTTTTGCTTTTTCTAAAGGTTTATGGTTGAGATTTTTAGAGTTGGAGGGGTTATGAGTAGAGCTTGTGTAAAACTAAGAACTAGTTAGGGCCATTTTTGTTATTTTATGTAATCTTCTACGAAAGTTGGATGGATAAATGGACACGCTCCTGAAATTAATTAGGGTGTTTACACAAACTTTTGGTCTATAAAAGTTACTCATTCTATTATGATTTATGTTAAATTATTATTTATTTTTTCAAAATAACAAACAAAAAAAACCCTAAAAACTAAACTAATCAATCCAAACTTCAAAATACCAAAACCCTAAAAACAAAACAATTCCCAACAATAAAATCACACTCCAACCCTATATGATCTAGGGCTGTTCAAGGCCGGTTAACCGGCATCGGCAAGCATTTTCTGGCGCCGGACGGAGGTCCCGGTTTCTCTATTTTCGAAACCGACGCCGGCACCGTTATAACCATAAAATGGTTCGATTTTTCGCCGGCGTTTTCCGGTCTGTTTTTTAGCTATCCCCGGAACCGACATAATCGCAAATTCGGAGAAGAAAATTCAAAGAGTTCGATAGAAGGCAAGGTTAGAATCCACAAAACGAGACGAGATCGAAATCGACGAGGCCGGATTTGATCAAATGGGAAGTGAAACGGCGAGACCGGAACGATTTGAACAAGGACAGCGACGGAGTAGAGAAAAAGAGGAGGAGAAGAAAGTTATCGTCGTCATCACGGTGTTCAGACTTGGAGATGGTAGAGATTGATAGAGAAAAGGGCATGCCTGCGGCACCGCGTGATGACTGAAACAAGTAAATAATCATTTAGGGTTAGGGCAGTCATATTACATGATAGTCTTAGGATCAAGTGTCATTTAATGGTTTAACAATAAGGGCTAGTAAGAAATGGGCTAAAAATTTGTTAATGTGGGCTTCATCTATATGGGTTGGGATATGACAAAAAAATTTCTTACTAATTCAAATGGGTATGGCTTAAGTTGCACAAACTCTCTTCACTAACACGCTCACAGTGCATTCATTCACAGTCGGCGCCGGTTTTTTCGGTGCGCCGACAGTTTTGGGGTTGAAAATCGGCTGCGGTTCTTCCACTGTCGGTGCCGGTACCGGTCGGTTCTTCCAGTTTCCGTGGAAGATGAACACTCCTATTATCATCATCAAAGACAAAATAGTGATTGTAAAAGAGATCGATACAGAGGAGGTGGTACTTAGGATCAAGTTGGAGAGTTGTCTCAACTTGATCAAACTCTCTCTATGTTGATGCACCATGTGCGTGGGACTTTTTGGGACGGGGCTTTTATGATCTGGTGCATGAGAACGAGTAGATTATCTTAGTTGGAGATATATGAGTCGGTGGACCTTATGTTCGATGAAGATAGTTGTTGGAGATGTCTCTTGAGATTTGTTGCCCAGGTGCCCATTGTAGAAGAGGAACATAACATTTTGTTTTGTTTTTTTGACAGAACTCATGGTATCAAGAAAGGAAGAGGTTTTGAAGTTTGTTATTGGAGTTTGCTAAAGGATTAAGAAACTTGACGTTAATTAAAGAGATAATATGATCAAGGGGAGAATGGGGTCTTCATTTCTTGATTGCTAGGTGGCGACTACAAAAAGATAAGAACAAGGTTCTTTGTTCTTCGTAGGGTGGCCACAATTTACCGTTTTGTAAACTACACATCTACACTAGGTGTTTGGTTGTGATGCATGGGAGAGTGGAGTAAAAGAGATGATTTGAGTAGGGGAACAAAATATACAGATTTATAGTGGATTGGGAGAGATGGTCTAGGAAGGGTTGGGGCCAGCGAGGATGGGTTTATATTCCCTTGGTTTCCGACGACAAACGATGGCGTCAGATTTGAATTGATGTAGTCCAAATACTTTCCGACCCTGCATGATGAAAGGTGACTCCGATGAGGTTAGTAATGGGTCTTATCGGTATAATCCAGTATCACGAATGAGACGATCAGTGATGGGTCGCGTCACATCCAATCCGCCAGCTCATATATCGGACGCTATATATCAGGCTCCATCGGGTTACATCGAAAATGGTGTGTTTAGGGGGAGAGAAAAATGGATAACTATAGTGAGAGAAGAGTGATATTTCAAAAAAATTGAAAGGCACCTTCAGCAAAACTAAAAAGATTAACATATCTTAAAAGAAAGTTGACTTGAAAAGACAGAAGGTCTTAGACATATTTACTCAATTTTCGTTTTAATAATCTCACCCGATGATAACCACTCCTTATAAATGTAAGTTATAAGCAGCATGTCGTTGTCTAAACTGATTACAAAAAGAAGAAGCAAATCTAAGTATAACCAAAACAACGTTGTTGCTCCCACCTTGCGTGCAGGCTTTCTCGGTGTAACATCACGTAACTAGATATTATGGTTCCTTTTCTTATACAACACTGATTAGATGAGTAGTGACATGTATAGCAACACGATAAACCACGCCAATGTTGAGCGTAGAGCTGCTTGCCGGTGAATTAATTGACCGGGAGGCCTTTTCATGATTATCGGTTATTCAATTTTCGGAACCGAAGCCGGCACCGACCTTTAAAAAAATTTCCAGCTACACACTGGTAGGTTATTGGTCGGTTTCTGGTTTTAACCAACAACAACCGAAAACCAGATTTGCATGCTCTGACGACGAGGATTTGAACGAACAACGACGAGACGAAGAAAAGACAGATATGGACTTGTGTCATCGACATTGGTTCTTAAAGGGGTTGTGGTCCGCGCATGCATGTAATGATAATGAGAAAAACACCTTCGACGCGTGCATCTCCTTTTGGTGAGAAGGCCACACATAAGCAAAAAAGATAAAATGGAAAAATGGAGACAAAAAAAAACACAAAAGTCTATATTTTAGTTTGGTTTAGGGTTGTGTACAAACTTGTTGTTAAAATACAAACCAATGGTCTAATCTCATTCATTCAATTTTTCACTAACAGGCTCATGATGTTACTTGTCACGTTTTGGTGTAATGACTCAACTTTCACTATTTGTACTCTTTTGTTCATTCCCGCTTCATTTGAATTCCAATTCACTTTGTCCCAGCACCAATATTTTTCTTTTCTCGAGATCTACAAAATAAGACTAGTGAAGCATATATTTTAAAGGGTTTTAAGGTTTGTGGTTTAGGGGTTTAGGGTATATGGTTTATGGTTTTTAGGGTCGATGGTTTATGGCTTATGGTTAGGAGTTTAGAGTTTGGGGGTGAGGGTTGAAGGTTTATAGGTTTATGGTTTATGATTAGAGGGTTGAGGATTTATGGCTTATGTTTATGGGTTTAGAGCATCTCCAACCCATTACTCCATTTTTGTGTACATTTTACTGCAAAATGGGATAGATTCCATACCAAAAAGTAGGTCAACTTCAACCCATACACCAAATATTGTACCAAAAAGTCAACCTTGAATACTTTATTAATAAAATGATATATAACATATTATTTTATTAGACCACTACAAATGTATCATTTGATTAATTAATGTTATTTAATTCTTGATAGAATGTCTATATAATCTTATTAAATTGCTTGTTAAAATTCGTTAAAACTTTTTATATTGCTTGCTAAAATATAACTAAAAATATTACATCATAAATAAATATGATATTATTAAAAAAAGACATTATGTTAAATATAAAATAATAGGATCTCAAAATGATGCCTCGGGAAATTTTAGTCGGTATTTTGATTATGTTAGTTCCGAGGATAATTTTTTGAATTATTAATTCTTATCTTATTTTATTTTTACTTTTAAGATGTATTCTTGTGCTTTCAAATGTATGACTTGATAATTTTAATACTTTAATAAAATAAAATAAAATATAAATATTGTCTGTTCTAAGATTATATCAAAAATTAACTTAACCAAGTGATCAAGTACTTATTTAATATCTAAATATGGTGTGATAGAGATGTAGGTTGAGTAAGAATTTGTCACATACAACAAATAAATTTGTGATAGAGATGCAATAGGTTGGATAAGAATTTGTCACATACAACAAATAAATCAATAATTCTACCGTAAGTTCGTGATACAGACAATAAATAAAATGGGTGATTTTACCGCTGGTTGGAGATGCCCTGAAACGCAAACACTATGGAACAGTTGAGAACCTTGGACCCATTCAACATTGGCAAAAGTCATATCATGTGCCTCACCAGACACAACATAGGACACTGTGTGCCAGTGGGTCCCAGTGTCTTGCCAATGTGTCACCTACGTGCCACTGATCTGAGCGTCTGATTCATTCAGCCGCCTTGTCCGGTCCAGTCAAAGATCACGAGCTTTGACCGAGAAATAGAAATTCAACGGCCAAAGTTTCGTTTAGCTTCTGCGAAGAAGCAATAATGAAGTTATCACCATATACAGACACTCAGTTTTCTCCTTCCTCGCCATTATTATAAGACTCGTTCCTCTGTTTTCATAGTCATTTCTATAAATTTCACAGACCATCTTCTCTTTCATTTCAAGCCATGACCTTTTCTTTCTCCGATCTTCTCGCTGATCACACAGAAATGGACACTCACAATCAGAATCAGAACCAGAGCCAGCAAGAGAAGTCTAATACTGATTCAGTGACGAGCTGGGGGCTTGAAAGTCCCAAATTCAAGTCACTTCCTCTGTCTCCAATCCCTCTTTCTCCTTCCTCCTTTCTTGCTTTCCCAAATGATCTCTTGGACTCACCTGGAATCTTCACCAATTCTAATGTGAGTTTCATAAAATAAAATAAAATAGATCTTTTTTCAGTTCTCTCTTGACCCTTTTGAGTTTTGAGTAATGATTTTTGATGGGTTCTCTTCGTTTGTGTAGATTCTTCCTTCTCCAACTACTGGGCCTTTCTCTGGGTTCAACTGGAGCACCAATTCTGGGGACAACCAGAACCAGAAGCAGCAAGGTCAAGGTCAAGGTGGTGGGGCTTCCATGGGGGATGTGAAGAACTTGTCTGATTTCTCTTTCCAACCACAGACCAGGCCTGGTTCTGCTTCTGCCGCTGCTGCAACATCATCATCATCATCATCCATCTTTCAGTTCTCTCAGAACAAGATTGCAATGGTGAGACTGTCACTCGCATATTTTATGTTGACTTGTTGAATGGTCTGTTGATTATGGGTTTTAAAAGAAATAGTGCATCTTGGTAACAGGAAGAATCTATGAGGGCACAACAAGATTCATGGAATTCCAGCAAACCCACAAGACAGAATGATTTGTCATCTGGGTCTGATAAAATGGGTCTGAAATCAGAATTTGCACCAATTCATGGCTTCTCCTCAATGGCCTCAAGCCAAACAAACATGCTGACTAGTAATGCTCCTGCTGGTTCTGCTCCAATCCAAACAGCTTACACCCAATATGCTAAAGAGCAGAAATCAGAAGATGGTTACAACTGGAGAAAATATGGACAGAAACAGGTGAAGGGAAGTGAACACCCAAGAAGCTATTACAAGTGCACATTCCCAAATTGCCCCACAAAGA
>JAYMSW010001312.1:0-17024 GCA_036897725.1 Erodium texanum | reverse complement strand
CTCTTCCGAAGGACCTCCATATCTTCCTGTGTTGCCTTGAACTGGACCTTGAGAACCTCCGCCCTACCAGACTGGCGCTTGGATGAAGATTCTCCCCGACCTCTCTTATTCTTCTACAGTTGGGTTGACTTACACATTCCTCGAATTTCAGAACCGTCCCGGGCACCTAGGATCTCCTCGAACAGATCTAGCTCGGCCTTGGAGGCCATTTGTGGTAGCTCAACTAGATGCCCGGGAACCGGCTCGGAGGGTTTAAACATGGGAAAGTCATCGATACCCGTCAAATCCTCCATGGTGGCCTTCAATTTATCCTGAAATTAGAAATTGTTACGATTTCCATTTTCTAAATATAAATTCATAAACACAAAGAAACAATAATTTAATGTACTAAAATCATATAAAAAAATTACCCGTTTTTCAACGAAGTTCTGATCTGTCGCATCACGATAGGCGTAAAGGAACATATTAGTTCTCGGTGCAGGATGGAACTTCTCCCAAAAGGGGTCAACCATATCCAAGAAGGACGGGCAGTCGGTCTGGTGGTCAATCTTTTTTTTTTCTGAGACTCCACATACGTTACACTAAAATTTTGCAAGAACAAAACGATATTGCAATATAATAATAAACGAAACCAAATTAATAAAAAAGATAAAGTAAAACTTACAAGGAACTTTGTGGTCTTGAAATGATTCAAGAGCTATGCCCACTCGTCAGGGCGGTGCAGAAACTCCCGAAGGTAGGGTAGAGGCATATCTTCATTGATGGTAACCAGTGCTTGATCCATATGTGGATTTTGGACTTCCAATACTGGTAGACATCCATCGCCTTGAGGTGAAGAAAACGACACAACGAGTTTGAGTCGAAGTCGATATCATATATATATTGCATCACATATATACGGAATAATATTAATTAGCACATTTAATAGAAAAATAAAATAAAACCCATTATTAAAATTGAATTACGACACTTACACAAAATGGGGCGAATACCGCACTGTCTTGGACTTCCATGAGACTCCCCTAGTTCAGTGCTAACATTGGGGTATGCCCCCTGACGCAAACATCGAGGTCCTTCTTTACAGCAAGTACACTAACCTCATTGCAGTGCAATTGTCCTATCACCGTGTCCCACATTAGTCAAACGTGGTGACCATACGTATCCTCTTTTCCATGGACAAGATGCCCCTCTTGTGCTTGGTCGTCTCTTGAGAGTTGTCTCGGATGGCGGGGACGGACTCGTCTTCAATTTCCGGAGCATGAAATGGAACGACCAATCCCTGGGGCTAAGGAACGGTCAATTCGATACCTAACTCATTCCGAACGTGAACTTCATCCTCTCGAAAAAAAACACCTGATCTCGGGATCAGGCGTTTGACCGTCACCTGGGGCACCATGTGCCTCTTTCTCGTGCCTAAGGTCGAGATCGAGGTTGTGCTCATTATTGCTATCACTACTCATCGTCTATTCAACAAGGACATTATCAACATTATTTAAAAACAACAAATCCACAAAATCTCCCAATCAAAAATCAATAAATCAACATACTTTCAACAATGAAAATCAACAAACCAAATGAATATACTTTCAACAATGAGAAAATAAACTTAAATTCTAACCTAACTTCTAACCTAAGCATCAATGTAAGCAAATCAATAACACAACAATGAGAAAATCAACAAATCAGCACATTTTCCACAATGAATATGAACAAACCAAATGAACACAGTTTCAACAATGAGAAAATAAAACTAAGTTCTAACCTAACTTCATCAAAATCGCAATGTTCCCTAAATAACAAAACTCATCAAAATAGAAATGTGCCTTAATTTCCCCTCATTAAAACAATTGCAACAATCAATTCTAACCCATACTGATATCTAGGTGTTGCAACAATCGACATACTTTCAGTAAAAATGAATATTCTTTCACTAGGGAAGGTTTAAAGGTGTTGCCTACCTATCCTATACAGATATTGACTATGAGAAGTCACCACCACTAAGAAATTCTTTTCTCATTTAATTTCTATTCATGTGGGGGATCGTTGGGCAAAATGGAGAAAATAGCAAAGTTATACAAAGTTTTTGTGAGACAAACGTGTGAACTTGAGGCTCAATTTTCTATCGGATTGACTTGTCCTAGAACTACAGAATAAAAGTTTCGTGTTCTATGAAGTGAGACATTTCCAACGGTATATCACGAGCCCTAAAAGGACAAGAGGTGAATGTGAAATTAAAGCTCAAAGATCACCTGTTGTAATTGTTGGGAAAACCTCAAATGGAAACAGACTCAGTGAATGCTACGGTCCATAATTATTTTTTAATTAATTTGAAATCTTTCTGTTACACACAAATAAGATGTCGAAACGGACTCAGTGAATGCTCCCTTCATTGCGGCGTAATGCTCCAAACATCCTCCTTAGTTCGCGCTACCTCTCTTCCTTTTTATTCTTCTGAAAAAAACTTTTTAATTATTGTTACCAATTCTTATAACAATTTTATATCTTTCATTATGTCTTCCATTGATTGTAATTCACGAGGTGAGATCTATTGAAATCCAATCTTATCCTACAAACTAGAAAATCAATCTTAGTCACACACATCTAATATCCAACAACCCCATATAATGCCACATCACCCACACACAAAAAAAAAATAGTACATTCGTGCATTCACACCTGCGTTAGGGGCAAATAAGTCATTTCGCGAAACTAAAATATGTAGGTGATAAAACTTAAGCATTCATGTGATAAAATTCGTATGCATTCAGACAACAACACATATGTTGATAATCTACGTATAATTTGGTAATAAAACTTGTGCATCCATGTGATAAAAATTCTAATATATTAGGCCAAAGACACGGATGTTGGTAATATGCATATAGTTTGGTGATAAGACTTATGTATCCCGTTGATAAATTAAATGACTATTTTGTTTGATAAAATATGTTGCTATAGTTGATAAAATATATTATTACATTTGATAATACGTGCTTGTAGAGTTGATAAAATCTGTTACTATAATTGATAACTCATGATTACATAGTTGATAAAACCTTTTTGTCATAGTTGATAAAATATAGCCACCTATATAATAAATTATTATTTTTTTCATTCTCCTTATTTCATAGTTGCTCGAATCAAGATCATTTCATGATAAAAATACATGTTATAAGTGATAAAAATGCATTCTATAGAGAGGATAAAAATGTATGTTGAAGGTGATAAAAATATATGCTAGAGGTGATAAAAATCTTTAGTTGAGTTGATAAAAATACATGCTAGAGTTGATAAAAATGCATCTTGCAGAGGTGATAAACACACATACTAGAGGCGATAAAAATACATGCTATATGTGATAAAAAAAAATATACAGTAGATGAGATAAAAAATGCACATTGAAGGTGATAAAAGTGAATGATGAAGGTGATAAAAATGCATGATGAATGTGATAAAAATGTATGTTGAAATTAATAAAAATATATGTTTGAGGTGATAAAAATATTTAGTGGAGTTGATACAACTGTATGCCATAGGTGATAAAAATACATATTACATGTGATAAAAATATGTGTTCGGGGTGATAAAAAAATGCATGTCGAGGGTGATAAAATTTCATGTTGGACCAATAAAATCAACAAAATAAAAACCTTAAATCCAGAACAACACATTCTCAGTAATTTCTTAAGAAACACAAAGAATGAAATCATAATCAAACTCGATGGGGATATAAAAAAATTGAATTCCAAATCTTCAATTTGAATTAGGTGGAGGAGGTCAACGAAACTGCAATTTGAATCTTCAAAACGAAATTTAAGATATGAGATATGAAATCAAAGAGAGAGAAAAACGAGATTTTGATTTGAATTTCAAATTCCTGGATGTGAGAAAAATTTCAAATCGAAACATGAGAGAGAGAGTCATGGTGGATGAGAGAGAGTGTGAGTGAGTTTGTTTTAAGAGAGAGAAAAAAAATGATATCTAGTTAGAGGTTCGGAGAGTATGTGCGAAAAGACCATAATATCCTTATTTTATTATAAAAGACTAAATTATATTATTTTGTCATCTTATTTGTTGACAACATATGAACCCTTATTTTTTTAGATGAGTGGTTCAGATTGGTTTTCTAGTTTATAGGATAAGAGATTGTTCCCTACTGAGTTTGTCACATAATTCACTATGTTTTACATTTACCATCTTTTCTATTCTTCGTAATTATAAGGAAGGACAGTAACCAAGTAAAGGCATTCAAGTGCCTCTCACGAGCACCCAACTCTGAGAGAAGACATAACTGGACCCTCCTCAGGAGAGCTCCAGGATCAACCAGAACACTATCCCGAAAGACCTGGCCATTACGAACTAACAAGATGTGCCAAAGCCCCAACAGACCAATGTGCATCCATTCTTGACGATGGCATCTGGAACCAAGCAGAGAGGACCAAGAGCAGAGGGAAGCTGTCGGGGAGTGATAAAGCACCTTGGAGACCCCCCAGCAGTCGAGAATCAAATAGCAGAACCTTGAGGACCAAACACAAGTGATAAACAAGTGGGAGATATCTTCCATCGCTCCAACACAAAGCGAGCACCGCCAGTTCCCAAGAGGGATGGTGACGCCCCAATCAACAAGAAATGAGACAGTGGGGACGGCTATAAAAGGGTTCATGTAGTGATAATCAGTTATTGACTTGTAGCGTTTCAAACTCTGAATGGCAAGGTCAAAGTTACTGCCTCTTCGCCTTTGAAGGACCTTGATGTTTTCTACATCATTGAATCCCAAATATGCTTGGACGTGTCTTTCTAAAGAGTAGTTTCCAAGTCTGATCGATCAATAAATTGGAAAAGATAATTTTTGTCTTGAGACATTAGAGAGCAACCCTTTTATTTCTCCTCTTTGATTATCTATAGGTGATATCCAGTTCTTTGTTCATTAATTCCCTCATAAACTACCTCCTAAAACTCCTTCGACCTTGTGAAGTTTTCCATCAAGGGTTATACTGATCGTCAAAGCGAGGAATGGATGATTGAACAAAATAGCAAGTGGTCATCACTTGTTAATTATTGTTGTCTCAAACTGAGACTATTTGGGCATTGAAGAGAACAAAATTTAATTTGCCGATAAATATAGACACCACTCAAGTAACGATGCAATCTACATCTAGAAAATATGGACAAGTATTAACTAATAGAATAGTAAAGCCAGTCAGTAAAATCATAATAAATTTGACATTAATTACATTAATAGAATCACGACAGTTTTACGTATTTAAGACAACATCGTTAACATTTAACATAAATATTATCATTGTATCTGGCCAAATTAAACAACCAAAGAAAGTAATATGAAGACTACTTACTAATATAATATATATATATACGTGTGTGTACTGTATTTAATAGAGTATAATTACTTAAGCCATCCCAGGTCGCACCTTGAGTAGAACTTCAAGTGGAGTGGCTTTGACGTTGGTCATTCCTGTACCCTCATCCATGTTAACCAATTCAGTATGTGGGTTGGACACTTGGAAGTCTTGCAACAAAGTAGCCAATGTAAATTGCATAACTTCCAAGGCAAAGTTAGTTCCAGGGCACATTCTCCTCCCGCTACCAAATGGTATCAGTTCAAAATATTGTCCCCCAACATCCACATCTTTGTGTGTGGTCAGAAACCTCTCGGGGTTAAACTCAAATGGATTCAGCCACATGACCGGATCGTGATGAATTTTCCAAGCATTAAACATGATCCGCGTACCTTTCGGTACATGGTAGCCTCCCACGGTGCAATCCTCCATTGATTCATGTGGCAGTAGAAGTGGCACAACAGGATACAAACGCATTGTTTCTTTAAGAACGGCTTCGAGGTATATAAGACTTTTCATGTCTGTTTCTTGGACTTGTCTTTCCTTGCCGACTTGATTATCTAATTCTTGTTGGCATTTCTTTAGCTTGTCTGGGTTGTTAACAAGTAGGGCGAGAGCCCATGTCATTGTTAGGGCTGTTGTATCTGATGCTGCCAAAATTAGAGCCTGCATGTGTAGAAATTCATTAGTAAAATATTTTGGCTCTCTACCCAACGGATCATGATTTCACCTAAAATCTCAATACGGACACCACCTTGATTTAAGAAATTAATTTAATGCTCTCCTAGGGTTTCAATACTGTTAAGAGTTCCTCTGAGCTAGCTCTCCCCTTCTTCGGTTCTCTCCGCCTTGCAGCTATTAATACAGTCTTATTGGGGCTTTTCTGTACCGCCTTCCCTTCGTTGGCCTCCCGTCGTCCTTCCCGGGGATCAGCTGAGTGTGGAGATTCGTCTGGAGGTAGTGCTTCTTTGGGTCGTGGTTTAGCATGCTGTGTATTTTCTTTGTTCTATTAGTCAATAAACACGCATCTGTTGTGTATTTTGACTCCACAATTATTGTGGTTTTTATAGATAATAAGGTGCCACATTAGTCTAGTTTTTAATGCCAGCTTAGTCTGCCTTAAATGCGTATCTATTACGTTTTAAGACCTCTTATTTAGGTCTATTCTGGTTTTAAGCGGTACGCGAGCTATGCTCAGTGATAAGCTAACTATGGGAATTCTATTCCCACCAAGTCTAGGTTTTGTGAGGGTTATTGCCCTGGTCGTTTCATCATTTGATATATATGTCTTACGGTTGATATATAATATATACGACAATTTATTTCAAAAAAAAATCTAATTTAATAGGTCATGCATCCAAGGAATATATATCAACTCCTTGATCTATGATATTAGATTAACATGTTTTTTAATCTTTTTATTATATTAAATAGTGTAGATTCCACGTAGAAAATCCTTAGGGGTGTCAAGTTTGATTGACCGACCATGAGCACCCTAGGCACGAGACAAGTCACTAGAGAAGACACCAGAATGTGGCAGCACCTCATCGAGAAAAGCATCGATGAGATATTGCTTTTTAATGACATACCCCATGTTCACAGATAACAACTACTGGTATGGGCCGTGAAAATGAAAATCCTAATGCGAGAACTAGGTGTATAGCGCAGCAATTGAGGGAACTATATCGATTAGTGAAGAAAAGGAACAGGGTGCTCTCGTAGTCATTTCCCATGTATACTAGATGGCGTACTAATGTCCATCATCAAAAATCAAAAGGAAAAGGAAGCTTGGGAAACCATTAAAGAAATGAACATAGGATATGATCATGTGAAGACGGTAAATTTATTGGTTTTGAAATGGGAGTTTGGAGTAGCTCAGAAAGAAAACACCTAGATCATTGATTTAAGATTTATATTCAAATAAAAGTATTCCGTACTTACTTTAGGGCAAGGCCAACGGGCTGGTGTCGAGCGGTGCTACGGTTTCAGAATAGGTGCTGGCTCAGTAGCGACCTTCCGCGAGGATCCGATCCCGAGTGACGGTGAGAACGTACAGAACCGACACGTATCCAAGGAGCCGTGCAATGGCTCTTTGCCAATGGCTCCTTGGATTTTATTTATTTATTTTTATTTTTTAATTCATCAGCTCTATCTATAAATACTTCATCTCACAACTCACAATCTCAGAACTCTCTCAAGACTGTAGCGAAGGTTACATGAGAGTTGGATGTGGATTGGAGATCAAAAGACGATGATATTTATAAGACCACAAAACATTGTAGCGAACGTGACATAGCAGGAAAATAAATAATTTTTTACTCTTCAAATTTGAATTGAAAAGGGAAAATAATTACATTATTGTTATTTCAAATGTATGCTCGGAGGGAAAAATTAAATTAAACTTAATTTTAATTTAATATGCATTATTATTTAATCCGAAATGGAATAGTGTTTTGTATCATCCCATTTAAAAGAAAAAAAATTATTTACAAAAAAAAGTCTCTGGCATCGGTGCTAGAACGCTGACCCATTGGTCTCGCAAAAACGCTAACACCGATGTCCCATCTCTCTGTGAACCCACTGCATCTATGTGGCAACGCTGACACCACTTTCTCGTTGACATTGCTCTTACGTGAAACCTAGTCACGCTTTGCAACTATTATCGTTTATGGGTCTACATAGGCGAGGCGACTATCTAAACCACAAATCACATCCAACATTTGATAAAAGCAAATTAAAAAAACATAGGAAAGAGGCAACCTCTAAAGAATCCAAGACACTAACATTTAACAAAATAATACAATAGGAAAAATAAAGAAAAGGTGCACGTCTAAGAGGCCCAAAACGCAACTCAACTCTAATATAAAATAAGTAGGAAAAAAAAAAGGTAAATATCCTCCTGTCCTGTCATCCAAATTCATGTAATATCTTAAACTATCAAATTAAAAAGTCAGTTAGAAAATCTGTTCATTTATTGTTTATTTTTCAAAATGATAAAAATACCCTCAATTTCAGATTTAAACATCATAAGTTCGCCTGAATCATCATCTTTCTCTTGTGCCAGAAAATTCAAAAGTTCATCAACAACATTTTCAAGCCTCAACATTTCATTTTAGAGTTTTTTAAGATATGGTACACTAATATCTTCTTCTTCTTTTTCCTTCTTCTATGGTTTTACTCTCCTAATTTAATTTGGTGAATCAAATTTCAATTTATTTTTGGAATCTCTGAATGTGCAAATTCAAAGCAGCAATTCTCAATTTTTTTTCTACTTCCATGGTTTCACTCTCCCCGACGCTTCACTCGATAATCCAGATCTCGATCCCTTTCTCCTCAAGCTCGCACTCGACAAAATCGTCTCCGGAGAGGGTCCTGCCAAGGCCATTGTCGGTTTCTGCACTGCATGCCTCAGCGAACACCTCTCCGACATCGACCCCGCCACCTACCAGGAAATGCCCATCAACATCACTCTCCTCGCCGCGGAGCTTCGGCGCATCAAGTCTTGTTCCGACGCCAAGCACGACGGGAGCCGCGGTGCATGTCCTGCAACGTCGAGTGGTGTGGTGCCGATAAGAAGTTGGAGCCATAAATGGGGAATCTGGGGTATGCATTGAAGGGGAAGATAAAACTGAAGAATAAATTAGGGTTTCTGAGGTTCTTTCCTCAGCCGAGGCAACTGTTACCCTGAAGAAGAAATTAGGGTTTGTTGCAGTCAATTGAGTAATGAAAATGGAATTTGATGTGTGTTGTGCTTTGTAGATCTGCTTGATTATTTGATATGACCTTGTGCTTTGTAGATTTGATGTGTGTTTGAAGAGAATATGTTCAATTTAATTGGAAATTTTTGGTGTAATTAATGAGGATATTGATTTCAAATTTGATGGTTCAATTATCATAAATTGAGATATTAATTCCAAAAAAAGAAAGATATGGCCTTGTCAATTTAACAAAAACTAGTTTGGCAGAATTCATGGCTTAAAACAAGGAAGGAGAGAAACAACAAAGAGTAAGATAAACAAGCAAAAAAAGGAAAAAAAAAATGAAAAGGGCAATCACTTGAAAATTTGGATGACTTTAAAGGATATTTTAGTCCTTCAGTCTGAAATCCAAACAGAATTTGACGGAAAAGTGGATGCCGAAAACTTTTGAATATGTTAGGGTGCCCTTGTGTAAGTTAAAACATTAGGGTGTTATGTGAATTTCGGTCATAGTTTAGGGTGTCATTCGTAAATAACTTTTTTTATTAGCACATGTTGGTTTCGATTCTCACAACTACAATTGTTTTGTAATATTGTACTTTTTAGAAGTTACGTTTATGATTATGCACGTTAATCAATATACTCTTACCAGTCACCTCTTCGTCTTCTTCTAATTAATATACACCACACAAGCTCCACGGGTTGATGGATTACATCGAGGGGTTACTAATTTTGAAAGGATTTGAGATCATCTTTGTCATGGTCGATCGATTCTCCAAATACGCACATTTCTTCCCCTTGAAACATCCTTTTACAGCGTCTATGGTGGCTACAGTTTTTTCGAAAATATATACAAGCTCCACGGGTTGCCATCCTTGGTCGTCTCGAACCGTTACAAAGTCTTTGTCAGTGCATTTTGGCAACGACTATTCCGCTTTGTTGGCTTTGTTCTGCGAATGTCTACTACGTAGCACCCGCAATCAAACGGCCAGACGGACTGGGTTAATCAATGTCTTGAATCATATCTTAGATCCATGACGCACCAACATTCGATGGGCTCATTGGCTGTGCTACGCGGAGTTCCAGTACAACAGTTCTTATCATTCGGCCATCAAAATGTCTCCGTTTGAGGCTCTATACGAGTTTGCACCTCGTCCTATCGGGTTGGGCGAATTATCTACTCCGATGGCAGCAGTTGAGGAATGGGTCCAGTCAAAGAAGCTTTTGTTTGACCTTCTCAAGGAAAATTTAGAGGTTGCTCATGACAGGGCAAAGTCTCAGGCAGATAAGCATCGTTCTGAACGTATTTTCGAGGTTGGTGATTGGGTATTCCTCCTATTACAACCCAACCCTACCGCCAAACAACAGCGACCCTCCGCCTCAACTTTAAACTTGCGGCTAGATTTTTAGGCCCTTTTTAGATATTAGAAAAGGTGGGCACAGTCCAGGCTCTCGCATCCACCCTGTGTTTCATGTGTCACTCCTCAAGGAGAAAATAGGCTCCCAAGTGCAGCCTTGTGCAATCCTTACAGACCTGACTCCTAAAGGACACATCAAGGTCGCCCCCTTCAAGCTCTTGGACACAAAAATGATCAAGTGTAACAATGTGGAGCACCTCATCCAATGGTCCGCTTTAGCTCTGGACGATGCCACTTGGAAAGATGCTTCGGTGGTTCGCTCTCAGTTCCCAGAGTTCTTCTCTTCCATCATCTGCGAGGACGCAACGGCTAAAGAAGAGAGCATTGTCACGAGTGTTTGCATGAAACCCAAGCAAGACGAGAGAAGGAAGCAAACGACGACGTCATTTGCTCAAGTCAGTAATGAGGCTCGTGACACAAGCACGTGCGAGGCTCCACACACCCAACCGCAAGAAACTGACTCAGCAGTGCACATCCTAGAAGATTCCGAGCCAACTCAGCCTTGACTCATGATCCGAGAAACCTGCATTGCAGGTGCGGTCGTCCTTTTACACCTTTTCCTTTATATTGTCATTTTGTCGTGTATTGAGCATCGAACAATCTAGAAAGTTGTATTTGGCTCTACATGGTTATCGTCAGAGGAATATTTCCAATTCCAGCTCCTTTTCTCCTTCTCACTCTTAATTCCCTCTCTCTCTAATCTTGCTCAGTTCACTGGCGCAACACATTACAATGCCCTAGTGTTGATGCCTTTTCTTTTTCTTCAAGACAATAAGCAAAAGGGAGGAGGAAAGCTGAATGTCTGAGAAAACTAGGATGTCATAAAGGAATGAACCAGATACCTTTTATTGACAAGGAGTATAAGGAGAAAATACCAGAATAATTAGAAGCAAAATGTGTAACAGCATGATATTTGCATCCTTAAAAGCAACTCAATTTTATTGAAGAGGAAGCACATAGGAAGGAAGTACTAGCCATGCCCAGAGAAAAAGCACCTAAAAATTACTCATAAGTTCCCATTTTATTCATATTTTCACTCAAGATAAAATGGGAACTTATGATTCTTTAGACTCAGAAAAAGCACCTTATCTTGAATTTTGTCCATGAGTCTAAAGAATCATAAGTTCCCATTTTTATAATGTGAATATATCTTCAAACAAGGGAGAATAGAAATATGAAAACAAGTAAATAACTCATCTTTTACCTTCAGCTTCTTAAACCATTCTATCATATTACAAACCTTTTAAAAGTCAATCATTTTATTATGTATGGGTATGAATGATTTGTCAGTTATATAAATTACTGGCCACCTACACCCATATCAAGTTTGAAAAGTGATACAATACTTTGTTCATTTTCTAGAAGTTAGTATAATGCCTTTTGGAAAGAAAAAAAAACGTGCTTTGCACTACACTATTCGACACTGTTCACCGCTACTAAAAACTAATGGAAATTCGATCTCCCTCAGCCACATTTCCCAGAAAGGCCTTATGAATTGTCCACATTTTCCCATAAAAGCCTTATAAAAATTGTCCATATTTCCGCTTTCGTTAGTTTTAGTAATGGCAAACAGTGTCCAATACACAATGGAGTGAAACCACGTTTTTTTTCTTCCAAAAAGCTGTTTTCCGTCCATGACCAATTCATGAGGGCAGCAACTCCCCCGTAATTCTTTTTGTTGATTACTCCTTGCTGCTTCGGCATAACACTCTAAATCCACTCATACTATTTCTTGATTGTTCTTGTAGTTGTCATGGCTATTTGGATTTAAGAGATATGCCTATCGTCATTGATCTACCCGGATCCAGTTAGGCTTCAGGAAAGACCACCCCTACTCTGACAAATATAGGATATGAGAAATGTTACCTCTCAATTGAGTCTGCAACATACTCTAGCGAATCACTAAGAGATGCCAGCATTAAAAGTCTGGTATCATCATGAATTAAATTATCCTGCACACCATGAAGAAAAAAATAGTTTTTATAGATTCAAGAATAGAGAAAAGGTGTTACTGTGAAACCCTGATTAGTTAGGCCACTCATTAACAAACAAAAAAACACTATAATCTCAAAAGCTAGGCTACAAGAGTTCCACAAATAGAAGAATCTGGTTAACCAGTAAAGTATGACACAAGTAAATAACAAATTAAAGATACGCGAATTGGCCATGAAAATAAGGATACCTGTCTTATTGGCAGCAAACGCAACAACAGATCATTCAGTTGGAGTTCGATCTCAACAACTTCAGCATCAGATGTATTATTGTCCAGGGTTGATAGACCATGTGGATTTGGCAAACATGAGCTTGCTGGATGCATGCGCATCAGCCTCTCAATATCATTCCTTGCAATTAGCATGTAACTCTGCTTCTGCAGTACAGCCTGTAGTAAAACCAATGAGTGACAAAAGGTAACTGCATAAGACAGGTCTTTATAGCAAATGCCACAAATTGATGATAAGTACAAAATAGAGACTCCCTTTATATAAAAAACATGGACACTCAAAAGACACCATAGTTAATTCTTTCAGGCTCACTTAGGCAATTGTTATTCTAACAGGCTGTAACAGTGATGCCAACCATAAGTTGGTACTATTAGACTTGCTCAAATCCAAAAGCTTAAGCCATTTGGTGGAGGGTCCAACTAGCATATGAAGAGGTTATTTAGTTCACATTCTTCTGATGTGGGATAACTTCAATATCTGCCACTTTGATTGAAAGTGATGTTTTATCATGACATGTTAATTCCACCACCTTGTCTTTTCCTCAACAAGTATGAGAACACTATCAGTCATGTCTGCTTTTACGCAGATCAACATATCTCACACATTCAGTGGTCATAATGATCATCATCTACCCCCCAACTCTTTGCTTCGGTTGTACATGAACCCAAACTGAACATATTCTGGGAAGTACCATATATATGTATGTATACTCAGCAAAAGATGAGATATGTTAAATTGGTGAAATGGTGAAAGTTAGAAAAACAACACCAATATTCAAAAGGTTAAAACCTTACAATATCTCAGAGCTTATAAATAACATAGCTTAGATTTCTAAAAAAGATAATGCCTTTTTTTTTCCTTCCGGAGGGAGGCATGCAAGGAAGAACTGAATAACACTAGCAGAACAAGAAACTGGAAATAAAAGATAAATTAAACAGTTATAATGTCACCAGCAAGAAGAAACAAAGAGAGAAAGATCCATGCCTCCATATAAGAAGTCCGACATTTTTCATAAGTTCGCTCAAGGAAGCATTGCATGAAGTTCATAACTTCATTAGTAAATTTAGGCATTGCTTGTGCCCAACCAACCACCTGAGTCAATGAACAATGCATATTACACACACCCACACACTAAAACTTGTAATAGAGAGCATGGATTAGGCCAGAAACAGCAAGCCCTACTACCAATTTGTTATGCATGACATCGTATTTAGAAATTAGACTTAACCTGGATGATGGGAAATATAACTTAAAACTTGCCTCTTTTATTAAGATATCTATAGCCAAAAGTCCAGGTAAGACAGGCCTGCCCTTCTCAATCCAAGGAATGTAAGTAGCAGCAGTATGTGACCGAGGCCGGAATGAAGATGGGCCTACAAGAATAATTCTGGAGATCAAATCTATGCAAGGAAGAATGATGCTGAACCAACATATGTGCAACATACACATAGTTCATCCATATCTGAACTCATCTAACATGCATGCATACTGGTTCAGTTTTGAAGCTAACACGAGGCATGGGTTTTCGAGGTAAAATATGTAGTGCTCAATTCAGAATGTAACAAAATATGTAGGCAAATGGTATTGGAAAATTTTAAGTTTCTAAAACTTGCTTGATATAGCTTGCTGTACGCCTTTTCGGTACCCCACGAACATTGCTACTAGAAGGTGTTCTTTCACAAACTTCTCCACAAAAGCTAGCAATCCATCATTCCTGCGGCCTCACATGTTGGGAATAAGAGATTATATGAATATGATAAAGGCAGCCAGTATATATATAAAGCACGGCTTATATATAAAAAGACTCAACATGGATATTATTGACATAGCACTGCTTTTTCACCAGAATTGGTGCGGTGTCTAAACAATATAGCACCAAACCCTTCAGAATGTAACAAAATAGCACCAAGATAACTCTGGCATATTGGAAGAGCATAAGATCTACATAGTGTAACTAAGTTTATGACTTATTTACCATACATGCTTACCCCTTGAATAGTTTAACTATGTGGATACTAAATCTCTTTTACAGGATATAGGCATTGTTGGATTTCCTGGCACTTCTATGATGTTAATCATTTCACAAGATCATACCAATTCTTTTTTATCAGAACTTTATCCTAAAAAAGGAGAAGCAAGTTCCAAGATCATGCCAATTTCTAAAGAGCACAAAAAGGAAGGGATTAAATTTAGGGGGGATTGCTGAAAAGTGCCCTAATGAATTGGTCGCAAACGGAAAACGGCCCTTTGAAAAAAACATGCTATGCACTGCACTATGAATTGGCAGGATTCTCCTTAGTAATAACTAATGGAAATTCGATAAAGGCCATATGAATTGGCCACGTGCAGAAATGTGGAGAGTTCATAAGACCTTTATGTGAAATGTGGACACTTCATAAGGCGTTTATGGGAATCCACTCTATTTTGTGATTCTGTGCTTCATAGATTATACCTGCACAAGACGGGACTTGGGATCCCTGTCCCACAGGGAATGGAGAGAAAAATTCCCCTGCTTGAGGAATAGGGATAGGAATATTTGTAATTTTATTAACATATTTAATTTGTGTATAGTCATGATATGAGAGATCAACATTTACAATATAACATTTGAGAAATCAATCCCTGATGAGAATAGGGAGGAGATTTCCCCCGAACAGGTAAGAGGGAAGGGACGGAGGTAGGGACAGGGTCGGGATTGTAAGACCCACCCCATTAGCATCCTAAAAGGAAGGATATCTCAAATACGCGTAACACATAAAAGACATGCAACCCGAAAGAAGGGCTAATTTGGCATTGATACATGAAATATGGCTGTATATCTAACCACCAGCTTTTGTTTGCATTTGGTGAACCATGGAACAAAACTAACATGCAGGAAACTAGTCCATAAATATCGGGGTCTGATGCAAATGGCTTACTAGCATACTGAACACTAATTTTAGTTAATATATGAAAAATGAAAAGGATGAGAATAAATATATAGACTTTTTAGGTCTGATAGCAGCTTTTAGCACCCATTATAGCATTCAAGAAACATACATATGCAAATCTCTGAACGTGGAAAGAAATAGTACAGCAAAAATTTCAAAGATTACCCGAGCTGGGAGTACTTTTCAGGCAGTATTGAGGCAAGTTTTTCTGTGAACTGCAGAGGCATTGAATAATGAGCAAAAGTATTTTCAGTTATGGTAGTCGTTAAGTTTATTTATTGGGCTACATATAAACACTTGGCCTTCCCATACTGAAAGGAATATTGGTGTGGCTTTTGTCTTTACGTATAACTATTAGTCAAAGTGGGAGCTTTATTCACAGCATTCCCCCTCATGTGTGAGAAATAGATGACAATATAGGCTATATACAAATGCAAGAACCCAACAAATAGATTGACCTTTTAGTATGGGAAGCCCAAACCCTTATATGTAGCCTAATTTCACATTAGTAATACCTGTAGAACGGGTCGGTATACAGCTGCTGCTAGATATATGCCTCTCTCAGGCAAGAGAGCTGCAGAACCATAACCTTCTTGTAACGCATCTGAACCTTTCTTATTCAATACTGCGGCTCCTGGTTATAAGCAACAGAATACATTGAGAAGTTAATAACTGATGAAAACCGAAACAAATTTAAAAAGTAAAATCAAATGGACGAAAACTTGTGCTATTAAGGTCTGAAGCTTCCTTGATATACTTTACAATATTTAGATGAAAACTTGTGATATTGAGGTCTGAAGCTTCCTTGATATATTTCATAATACTTAGATGGAAACTTGTGCTATTGGAATAATACAATCTTTAGATGTACCTTGTTTAGACATTGTTGCATCTGTGAAGCGGAAAACAAAGGTAAGTTCACCACCTGACTCATCCCTGTAAGCTATCACCATCAGCACAACATAATTGAGTGATTATTCTGTAAGGAAATTTTCTAAATCGGCAAGATGATCTCTATCATACAGGAACCAAATGTTGCAAGTTTATCATGTGTGTGACAAGCATGCTAAATCTTATTGTTGATTCAATAACCACATCAACACATGGATGCAACCTAGCTAACATGGAGGCATGATTATCACTTTCACCTCTGACCTTATGATGCAGTATAACCACTCTTGGTATAACAACTCCCTCCCACCACCACCACCCGCCTATAAGATGTAGGAGAGATTTAGTATTTCCTTTTTTTATTAGCATTTCATTTCCTTTTTTTTATTAGTATTTCCTTTTTTATTGTCGGGTTTCTTCTCTATATATACAGAGATCCTAGACTTTGGTAAGCATTATCTTTTTCGCTAATTAATCTAAGTTGAGAAGTTTTCTCTAATCTGGTGGA
>JAYMSW010001311.1:0-17033 GCA_036897725.1 Erodium texanum | reverse complement strand
CTAATATAATAATAATATAAGATTTGCGATCTATTTGTAAGCCCTTACCAATTTACAAGTCATTTTAAAGACTTGCACAAAATTTATGAGTTTACAAATATGATTGGAGTTTAAAACTTACGAAAACACAATTTTTTTTTTATAAATTTATAAATCTATTAGAAAAGCCCTTAATTTATTTTTGTATCATTGTCACTTCAGATTGTGCGTCTCTGAAATGGCTATAATTGATTCGTTTGGTCTCTAACTAATGTCAACTCTCCGTCAACTAGCTAAATATATATAAACCCGAGCAAGTTTATGGAGTCGTGCAATTCTAGTCATTCTTTGGTAATTCATCCATAATTTTCTATCATAACTATATACAAATTTCATTGAAAGGTTGCACAAAAATATGCCTCTGACCTTCTGATTCCAAAAAAAAGTCTTTTATCGAAAAATACTTTATTGAGAAGGGAATAGAAAACATGTACATATATATATCGAACACTCAAACCTCCACACCTGGCTTTGACGCTTAATTGATTACCTATATACCATGCCATTAAATTAAGGAGGATGATATATAATATAGAAGTTTGTGGTGAAGGTCCTTTCATATTGTAAGCAAGATAGGCTATATATATGTGATAGCTGAAGCTACTTTTCAAAAACTAGTAGTTGTGGTCACTATCCATTGGCTTTTTCATTCCATTAATCCCATTAAATGTCAATCAAATTTAGTTGATACTCACCATAGGAATTAAGTTGAAGCTCTTCCCAAAAGCTTTCAAGACTTTAAATGATGACCTAATTTCGCCATATAGATACTTACCTTTAAATCTGTAACATATTATATATAAATTTGTTTGGTTATGACAAGACAGGAACGTAACACGCTTACATAAACTAATCAAAGATCATCAAGAGATAACACCACTTGCAATTGAATGATCTTGATAGGTACCATCCGAACTAATATCCCATTTGGAAACACTATACTTGATGAAATAATTAATTTGCCATTAAATTAGCATTTGACGACAGAAAGCCCACTGACGAGAGGTACATCGATTAGGTCATGTACGTTTTCTTAAAGGTATTATTAGGTTCTCTTCTCAAGTCTATCAATTCACCAATGGCACTGTGCCCGTCAATTATACTTCTTTTACATTTCAGAACGGTAAAATAAAGAGTGGAGAAGAAAAATACACAAAAGTGAAGTAAACATTAACTTTTTTTTTTAGAGCATTCACGGTGTCCGAGCCTAGTTACTGTGTACTTCGTTACTAAAAAAAAGCATATTAATTTTAAAAGGGGAATTTGAACGGCCTTCTCTCTAACCAACCAAATTTTAGAGTTGTTGTACATCAGTCATTATTGGAGGAGGAGACGAGTCTTCGAGCTCCTTTTCCCTCTCCCTTTTTTTCGCTCTGATCTTCTAATGCAGATATTTTCTAGCCATCGCTTTGTTGTCGCCTCTTCCGCCACTGTCCTCCGGGTTTCCATCCATCGCCCCTCCTGTCCGACGCTTGTTGGTTGCTCTGGTCGCCCGTCTAGTTTCGTACTGGATAGTCAGATTTGCCATGGAGGTGGTTCGGTCGCCGCGCTTCCCAGCTCCTGAGGCACGCTCGAGATTAGTGGACTCGTATCTGTGTCCGGATCGTTTTATTTTATGTTTTATTAAATGTATTTAATTAATAAAGTGTCAGATTCGGCTGGTTTTGGTATCAGTTTCAGCTGGTTTTTGGTACTGGTTTAGGCTGGGTTTAGGTGTCTGACTTTGTTTGACTTAGGTATTAGATAGGTGCGCTATAATGCGCCCTCGGTCCTCTCATTTAAGTCTAGTTTTGGTCGTATGCAGCACGCGAGCTATGCTCAGTGAGAAGTTGGCTGCATGAATTTATTCCCGCCAAGTCTAGGTTTTGTAAGGGCTTTTGCCCTGATCGTTTATCAATTGTTTATATATATCTATTGGTTGCTATATAAAATTAGCGGCATTTATATTTAAAAAAACACATTACTTATCTTTTGAATTTTCATATATTTCGCCATTACTTCATTACTCTGTTATGCCATGACTTTGTTGCTAAACACCGTCATGAACAGTATTAAAAATTTCAAAAATTTAATATTGGAGAAAAATATATCGAAAAGATACACAATTTTTATTCAATTAAACAAGAATAAAAATGAAACCGAAATTAAATTCATGAAATTCAAATAGCATGCAATAAAATACTTCTATACCAGATCAAAATTACAATTAAACTAGACACTACTGAACTTGAGGAAATAGTTTCCCTACAATTGTGTCGAATTCTTTCATTCTCGGTCATGTGTGTAGTGTCCCTAGCAACGACTTCACTTATCTTAGTTAGCATAGTCTGTTCAACCTCCTCGCCTCCAACTTCAGCTTTTAGACCTCGAGCAAAGGTCTCTCGGCGCGACTTCACTTATCTTCGCTAACATAATTTCTTGACACTTCATCATGGTCTCGTTGTGCTTCAACCTTTTGAACTAGCTGGGAATATGGGCACTGATACCTCCTTTCCTTTTGGTCGCCTTTTGACCTTGTGGACGACTAATGGTGGGTGCAGATAATGAACTCCCCCAAGTCGGGGTGGTCCCAAAGTCTAGGATGGTCCCGATACCGGGGATGCTACTAAAGGTTGTGGAGTGGAAGGACGAGATTGACGATGGATAAGAGCCGGATTCATCCTTCCTCGTTCTCTTGAATGGTGCCTTGAGGTTCATGCTTGTCCAACTATGAACTTTGGGTATTCTGCCATAAATGGCCACCATGTCTTATTGCTAAAGTTTCTTCTTACCTGCTTAAAGTAGTTGAAATCGACTCTCATGATGACTTACTCATCGGATTCAGCACTGCGTCGTTCCCGTTCGGCTTTATTGTAAGTATCGTTGAATTGATTGATCTTTATACATTACTTTAAGAAGTTTTCTTTCATCATGTTCACGCTATACCTTGGAACTCTACTCGGACCGAGGTTGGTAGAGTCGATTTCGGTTTACACAGCACGCTAGTATGCCTCGGACTCCCTTGCGACACCAATTGTCAGGTCGATGGAATTGTTGAACCACGTGGATGAGGAAATGTTGGACCCACGTGAAGGCAAGCCGACGCTATTCATCCTCGGTCCAAAGGACCTTTTTTGGAGCACTCGCCAAATCGGATGCCACATTGGATGTCGTGATGAACCTCGACCTGGGCCTAGTGTGCGTGATAATGCGTGCCTCGGTGTTGAGCGGGTGCCCCATGTACGAGGGCCAGACTGATGTGTAAGTGGAGGTGGGTGGTAGTCCTTAGTCGTTACCTCATCATCCTTGGTGGTCTCGTCATCATCTTGGACCGGCTCTCTCATCCCCCCAAACAAGATAAGACGACGAACATCGTTGCTCAAAGTTGGAAGCACCGAAATGAGGCTAGTAAGATGCGTTTGACTAGTTTTCTTGGTCAGACTGTGTACGGATGCAGGGGATTTGTGAATTAAAGGCCTGAGACGGTGAAATCAAACGAAAATTTATTGTTCCACTCCCAATCCATGTTTAGCCTCAATGGAGGAGAATGAACCATGGGAAGGAATCTGTTTGAGGGAAAATTGGTTATGGCTCAAAGAGGAATTTACTTGAGGGAGAATTTATTGAAGCTCAAGGAGGGTTAGAGAATTAGAGAAAAGGTTTGTGGGTTTTATAAAGGGGGGAGGGTTTAGAATATAACTGTTGGGACACATCACCACGTGTCACGTAACCAACGCGTCTCAACGCCAGACTCTTACCAGCTCGACGTATCGCGGAGATGAGTCTCGTCTCAGGAGTCGTTTCCCTCAGTCCGCCTGGCAAACGCACTAAGGATTCGCCCAACGATATGGTTGGAGATGAGATGATCTCGCCTCTACCTAATCTCCTTATTATGGTTGCTCTAATATCCTTCTTCTATTGTGAACATATTGAATTACATTTGTTTGTCATTGTATGTATAGCACCACATAAACTTGTATTTTTTTTTATATAAGTGGTCTATATCTATTCTCTAGTTTGTAAGTTAAGAGGTATATAAATCACAATAGATTATTTATTTATATATACATATGAAAGTCTTGTTAAGCTTGAATTGGGAAAAAACAAACGTCAAGGAAAATTTGATCATACCACAAACGTTAACTACTCCCACCGTAGGTAGCTCCAATACCATATATTGTGTGACTTCACATACATTCATCAAATACAATTCATTAGAAGAAGAAAAAAAATGACGACTTTGTGGTGCCTTAAATTAATTCAACGTTCCACATAACAGAAATGAAGCACTAGCATGGTCTCTCATATCAAATGCTCCACTCGTCAAATATAAACAAGCACTTGTCTTAGTAATGGCATTATGTGTACGTCTGCACATATAAAGTAAAATATAATTTTATTAGGCCATGTTATCTCCTCCATTAATTTTATTTTGTAATGTTTCATTGTCACACAGCATTATTTTACTTTTATTGTGTCAGTTTGGTACCCTAATATCTACCTGAATATTTAATTGCATGAGACCAGACATTGCCAATAAGGTACCATATTTATATGTCACACAGGAGCAAACCTGAAACCACGAACCTTAATTTTGTGAAGTTCATATACACCATTGTCATCATGGCTATGGAAGCTGCAGCACCAACAAGGGCCGTGGAATGGAGGATTAACCTACCGGATGGGACGTCGAAAGAGCTGTCCGAGGACTCCGGCGGCATGCTGCGGAGGATCTGGTCGGGGCTGAAGGGTTTGGTGATGGGGTTTGTTTTGAAGATATGGAGGTTTTTGGAGAAAGCTAGGAACATAGCTGTTGGTGAGCCTAAGAAGGTGATTCATGGTACTAAAGTAGGGCTGGCTCTTTCTCTTGTGTCGCTCTTCTACTACATGAAGCCTTTGTACGAAGGTTTTGGAGGCAATGCCATGTGGGCTGTCATGACCGTTGTGGTAGTTTTTGAATACACTGTCGGTAAGTACCTCAAAACATCAAACTTGACCTGGGACTCCTTTTATGTTAAGTGCACGTATAAAATTATGTATATTTACGATTTTATTATTAATAAATCTGTTTTGAATCTAAATTTTTAGATCACACTAATCCAATAGTACAAATTAGTTATAGTTTTATACGTATTGACGAAAATAACAAAATTGGTTACTTCCTTGAAGGTGCTACATTGTCCAAATGTATTAATAGAGCAATAGGAACTTTTCTGGCGGGATTGCTCGGAGTAGGTGTTAATTGGGTCGCGGATCATTCAGGAGCCGAGCTTGAGCCAGTGATTCTTGGAATCTCACTTTTCATTCTTGGTACGTATTGTTCATGACAACATTAAATTTCCCAAATCATGTATGTAGTTTACTTAACATGATGTACTGAACATTTTGATCATATATATATGTCAGCCTCAGCAGCAACCTTTTCGCGGTTTATTCCATCAGTGAAAACCCGGTATGATTATGGTGCAATGATCTTCGTCCTCACCTTCAGCTTAGTAGCAGTTTCGGGGTATCGAGTTGACGAATTGTTTAAGCTAGCACGCCAAAGATTATCCACAATAGCTGTTGGGACCTCCCTTTGCATCATCATAAGCATGCTCTTTTATCCCACTTGGGCGGGCGATGAACTTCATAGTATCATCGTTAAGAACCTTGAAAAACTTGCCAATTCCTTGGATGGTACGTATATATATATATATATATCCCAACATTTATCTTTTAAACTACACATATGTAACACGTCTCTATGTTGCAATTGATAAGAAGCTTATTCTTATTTTTCCTATTTTTGTTGTTATATTTCATTGAATTCAGGATGTGTATGTGAGTATTTCAAAGATGAAAATGCTAGTACCACTGATGAAGATGTCACCAAAAAAATACTAGGCTACAAATGCGTGCTTAATTCCAAGGCAACAGAAGAAATAATGGTACGTGTGTGTGTTTAATTTGTTTATGACCCGATTGGTGAATCTACTTATGAATGTGATTAATTATATAGTTAATTTTGTACTAAATATAACATTTTTTCGTATGTTAATTATTCTGCAGGCCAATTTTGCAAGGTGGGAACCTGCACACGGTAAATTCAACTTCGGACATCCCTGGAAACAATATTTGATCATCGGAGCCTCGCTGCGTAGCTGCGCTTATTGCATAGAAACCCTCAACGGTTGTGTCAACTCAGATATTAAGGTATAATATTGAATAAAGTTCTTCACTAATAACTAATATCGGTAAATCCACCAGATTCTACTAGATAATCAACTTAATCAAAAGATTAAACTGATAATTGAAGTACCAATTATATTTGACAGGCGCCAGAGAACCTAAAGAAGCATCTGCAAAGCGCATGCAAGACATTGGGCTCCCAATCTTCAACCATCTTAAAAGAATTGGCCATGATGATGAAAACAATGAAGAGATCGTCCAAGATAGAAACATCGATCGGAGACATGAACGTTGCAGTGCAAGAACTGAAGAATGTGTTGAGATCTCTACCGTGCCACGTCATTGCACCTCCTCCGACCGGAAGGGGGTCCACCGCAACCCCGCTCATGGGGATAGGTCCGCGGGCCAGTGTGGCGTCCATGTTGATCGAGACAGCGGCGAGGATCGAGACATGTGTGGACGCTGTTGAGGAGCTGGCCCAGGTAGCTGGTTTTAAGGTTGCTTCTAATGACAAAAAGAAGTCCTCCAGAGTCCAGCCAACGGACACCACAGTTGGTGGTACCAATCCAGATCATGTTGAAATTGTTAGCAAAGATGATGAAGCCATGAAGGCCCAACCAAAGGTCTGAGTTCATCTTCAACAACAATAAGTATGAGGTCTGATTCTCTTACTTGCGATCATTGTTGATCAAAAAAATCAACAACTAAACATGTATCATGACATATGATCATAGGTCCACTAGTATTTTTGGGTCCTGCATGGGCATGCATGTTGTTGAATCCATGGCCTCTCATACCTAGATTTATAAATTTGGCTTAAAGTTCTATACCGTACAATTTATGGAGTAAAGTTGATTTTGTGATGTAATGTAATGGTAGAGACATCGATATTTGGTCGATCCACTTTGCTATATCCTGTGAATAAACTATAATTAATTAATGTACGTCCATATATGGATGAAAAATAATAAAAATGAAAGAAAGGATAGTTGTGTACTCCACCATTGATGGCCTTGTTTAGCTGCTTTGTAATGTTGCGTTACACAAGGCAAAACACAAACCAATCTTTTTGCTTTTGTGCGTTCCACCACTTCCATGCACGCCCGCGAACCATGATCATTTCTTCTATATATTCTTATTTCTTGATGGGAAGATGACTCAAGATTGTTAGATGTCTAAATATAAATTCATATTTAGAATGATCAAGTGTCAAGAAATTGAATTAATATATTGTTTGGCTAGTATCACCCGACCCGTAATAGGAGAAAAAAAAAAAGTTAGATATTATGTCTTGACACAACCAATAAGTCTATGGAATATGAGTAACCCAAACTTGCACGAACCTTCTCCTCTAGGGCACACTTCTAGAGCTTCTTTACATCCTTTTCACACTATTCTCCACGTGAAATCGTTGACACTTGTCTTGGAAACATGGAACAGTACATCCAACTTGTTCCGATTTTAAACTCACTTCCAAGAACCCACATTATAAAAATTGAAAATGGTGTGAGATGTTTGGAATGTTTTGTCACACTCACGGCGTTTATGATTACATTACTGAACCTTTTATGTCAAGTTCTACCAAAATCTGGTTTTGTCTGATACCATTAAATAATATTGAATGTATTGTATTCCATAAATGAAATCTATGCATTAACACTGTATTTATAGTGTCACGATTACATAAGATACACATAAATCTTAGGACCCAATGGGCCCAAGCATATATACAGTACTATATTTTAATCGTTTCCTAACGAGTTTAAATTAAGTTTGTGAACTAATAGTTTGAACATCTTCAGAATTAGAAACTTTGTGAGGACATCAACAATCTGATCACTAAAAGAGGCACACCACACCAGTTCTTCACTTGGCTGATTGAATTTTTAGTGATCTCGGCCAAGCAAAACACAAGGCCGTTGTAATTAGATTTCGTCGGACACTTAATCGAAGTTTTGGGCATTTCATCGGCCAAGCTGGACCACTTGACCGACGTTTTGAGTTGACGTTGGCTAGGTGGTCAAGCTTGGCCGACACATTAACAAATCGTCGGCCAAGAAGCAAACAAGGTCGACGTATATGGAGTTGCGTCGGCCAAGCTTTCTAGACTCCATGAAAATGAAACAATGCGGATTTGAGTCCTAAAATTACATCTTAACCCCTAAATTTCTCTCAATAACCTCATCTTCTCTCCAAAAATTTCAATTTTGAAATTAGTGTTCAAACATTATAATGATTCAAGCTGAAATGGTAAGTATGTTTATTCTTAACTCTTTTTTGATTATTTGTTAAAAAGAAGTAGAAATTTGGGTGGTTTTGATGTTTGATTTTGTTTGATAAGTTGAAACTTTAAATTCATATTGATGTGTGAAATGTTGAGCATTTTTATTAATTGTTAACTCTTTGTTGATTATTTTGATACAAATAGATAGAAAATCTGGTAGATTTTGTGTTTGAGCTTGTTTGATAATGTTGAGTTTTGGGCTATATGTATATATATATATGCATGCTGATAGAGAAATTGGGGATTTTGGGTATTGTTGATCATTTTTGAGTAATTATGGTTATTAACTTTTTATTCAGGAAATTGATAAGAGTTGGATGAGTATGAAGAATCATACAAGATCGTCTGCATAAGATGCGCTAAAGTTTCTAAATTATGCAATAGATAATGGTGAATTATGGGGAGATGTTTAGGTGTCCGTGTAGTAAGTGTTGTAATGACCCTTTCTTATCCCATGATGAAATTTATAAGAACTTAAAAAAATGGGATGATGCCATAGTATGGATGATTTATGGTGCATAGATCCATATGTCTTCATTAGCGGAACGAAGATCGTAAATTTTATAGAATACGTCTAATTATGCTTTATCAAGCAATCCTACAACTGAAGAAATCAGAGTTGATCTAGCAAGGGAGTATATGGAAGATGCGTGTCCATTCCGTGGCAATGAGGGCAATGATGTTAATATTAGTAGTGTTGGTAGCTCAATTGCCAGGGTAGCAATGGACACATACAATACATTGTTGAATGCTCAAAAAACACCATTGGACGTGGGGTGCATCGTAGATAAATTGACAACCATTATACAATTGATGTCCTTAAAGGAACAACATCAGACTTCGATTGATGCTTTCACTTACTATTATATGTTGCAGAAGACAATGTTGTCTCCCAATAACAACTATTCTAAATCATTCAAAGAAGTGAAGAACATTTTGAAGGTATAAGGATGAGTTGTAAGGCCATTCATGCTTGTGTGTATAGTTGCTCAATATTCTATGATTACATAGAAATTTTTTAGAATTGTCATGTTTGTGGTGAGTCTAGGTGACAGAAGGATGACATGAAGTGAAAGAAGTCCAAAGCACATAAGACCTTTAAGTACTTCCTTGTCATACCACAATTGTAACATTTGTATAAAGTTTAAACTCTTTTAGACATATTTACTCAAATTTCTCTTTTTAAATAAGGACGTGATGTTTTTTTTTTGAAATAGGATGTCACATATTTTATTTATCAATCATAAGATATACATAACAACTGATGAATGAGTAGGGAAAAAGCCCTCACAAAACCTAGACTTGACAAGAATAAAATTCCTATAGCCAGCTTCTCACTGAGCATAGCTCACGTGATGCATACGACCAAACTAGATTTAGATGAGAGGACCTAAAGTGCAAAATACACATCAAAGTCAGACCAAAACCTAACACCTAAGCTAGACTAAGTCTGACACTATAGTCAGGCGAAGCCTAACACCAAAACCCAGACGAAGTCTGGTATCACAAATCTAGACAAAAAATTAGCATCAAAATCAGACAAAGGCTGGCACCTTATTGACTAAACATAAGAAAATTAATTATAACATAAAAAGGAAATACAGTAATACATACTCGTGACCACCACACTCGAGCATGCCTCGGGGACGGGGGAGCGCAACGACCGAATGGTTAGCTTGACAGATCTGACGATGTCCTAGGCGAGGCGAGACAGCCGGCCAAGCGCTACGGCACGAACGGGCGACAGGAGACGGCGAAGGCGATGACAACGATAAAACCTGCATCCATAAAGAGGACAGGGGGAGAGAGATCAGAGGCTCATCTCTCTTACAACGACAACGACTAAGGTTTGTGCACTTCTGTGAAGGAGGAAGAGGGGCTTACATACCCATACGCATACGATTTTAAAACTGAAAATAATGACGGCCATTACCTAAAAACTTCGTCAAACAGTTACGACTTTGAGGTTATAATTAGTCTTAAATCTGTGGATTAAATGTAAATATCCAAAATACACGTATGATTTATGATGATGGACAAATTAGAAGATGCCCTATAATACAAACGAGGAAAGAGGGAAGATGTAGAAAATCCCCACACACCGAAACAACAATCCCACTCTTGAAGGTTTGTTGAGAAATACCCTTTTCTTTCCCAATCATATCTTCTCACATTTATTCTTTAAATTTGAACTACAATTTTATATAAATAAATCGGCACCATTTCACAGATACGAAGACTTTGCATTTTCTGGGTCTGCAAAGACCGAACTTTTGAACAAGGGGGAGGGTCAAGCTCGAGGAGAGAGATGGCTATTCTGAGCAACAGAGTCGAGAGAGATGAGATCAAGCCCGGAGATCACATCTACACTTACAGAGCTGTTTTTGCTTACTCTCATCATGGTGATTTCTCTGCTCATTATGATTCTCTATTTTGGAATTGAACTATGCAATGTGGGTTGTTTGTTGTGTTTTTCGTTCTGGGTTTTGTTTGTTCATCTGTAATTTTCAGTTTATTTTGTGTGCTATACTTATTTCAATTTTGTTTATTGGTTTTTTTTCCAAGGCACATGTAATGAGGGTTATATTCTGATAAACTGTTCTGGTTTGACTTTTACTTCCCTTGTTTGCCCTATATGATTGTGTGAAATTGAATGTTGTGCAATGCAGTAGCTGAACTGTTTTAATTGCGTGAAAACTTAATAGATGAGATTGAGCTCTCCAGCAGGAGGATTCGCGCTTAGAAATTCTTGTTAGGGTTATATGAATAAGAAATGCGTTTAAGTCAGTAAGTATATATATTTTACTTTACACCATTGCTCCAAGTTGTTATCAAAGAAAGATATGAAAAAAGGGATAGAAATGTAATCTCTTATTTTTTATAATTTTTTGGTTCCTCTTGATCTTTAACCTATAAATAGAACACTTCTGTTGGTAGTTTGTTCTGCTAGCTAAGTTATTTAGAACCATGGTATGCCAAATTTGTATTTGGGGTGGCTTCTTAGTAATTCTAGTAGACAGATGGAGGGGATTTACTATTATTACTATAGTTTGTGGAGAAAATCTGGTAGAGGCTGTAGCAGCTTACAGGGTTGGGTTCATATGGGATTATGAGACTGACTGTTGTGGAATAACCAAATATGAAGTTCCATAGAGGCAAGTATATCAGTGCGATGATCAGGTAAATTGAAATATGCTAATTTCTGAAAATATCTACTTATATAAGGAAATTATTAAAATAAAGCTCCAATAATTCTGCACTGTTTTACTCTTAGCATAGAAGACACGATTCTTAATCTGAACACTGTGAAGTAGGATACACATTTCAATGTGGAGGTTATAACCATGGTCATCATCAATTGCAAGATTTGTTTGCCAAGAGTTAATGGTCTATGTCATATCTTAGCTAGTCTCTCTACTCCATCTAAGGCTTATTGATTCCTTAAAGCAGTAAAAAATGGCAATGGAAAAGATCCTGCTTATATGGTTTGTTCTCATATTAAACAGGAGTAGTGTCATTTTAAATAGCGTGCATTAGTGAACACTACTGCAGAATTTTCTAATTGGCTTCATTTGTTTTTTCCTTTGTGATACAGTGCTTACATTTCGTATGTTCCATCCATACATGTCTTTTATGCTTCCATCCTGTCCCTGCCCTATTTCATTCAGTACAGTATATCACCTTGTTCTCCTTAGAAAAGCCGCTTCAGTGTCTTGGTTTGAATGCTTTAGATATTTACTGATTACTGAGATTAGATCAAGTTTCGTTCTACATGGTAAATTGTATGATTACTGATACTACTGTTGGTGAATCGCATATCTTTGGACATGCAAATAAGTAGATCTGATACAAGTCAAGGATATTGTAAAACTCTTTTGATCCGAATTTGAATGGTTTTCCTCCACTTGTACGCAAAACCGTATTAAATGGATTTGACTAGTATGTTCTTTTGGGGGATAATTGCAAAAAAGCACCCTGAGGTACTCACTTTTTGTAAATCGTAGCCCTCTTCTTTGATACTTGTAAATAAAAGTGCCATGAACTTGCCTTTATGTTGCACTTTTTGTAAATTTGTCCAAAATGACAGACTTTACACATGCAACAAAAAGGCAAGTCCAGTGCAACTTTTTGCAATTATCAAAGAAGAGGGCTACGATTTGCAAAAAGTGAGTACCTCTGGGTGCTTTTTTGCAACTAACTCTGCTTTTTATCAGCCATTTGAATGTGAACCAAGGTCTGAACTGAACTCAAAACCTCACTCATGTAGAAGTGAACTCTACATTTGGCCCAATTTATGTTGACTAGTATAGTATAACAGTTGCAAATGTAACTGTACTTTGTACATCATGTCAAATATCTGATGATCTTGTAAGTGGCAAAAATGAAGTTCTCATTGTCTGTATCAACTTAATCATGAGATGCTGCTACATACAGGCATCTATGTTGGGGGAAGCAAGGTGGTTCATTTCAGGCCAAAGAACAAGAGCGGCCAATCCTCTGATCTCTTTGATTCAGCGCCAGACCTTCCATCATCCTGCCCTACCTTTCCTGACTGTGGATTCAGGCAATCAAACAGCGGAGTAGTCCTCTCCTGCTTGGAATGCTTCCTTGGAAGAGGCAACCTTTACCGCTTCGAGTATGGAGTCATCCCTTCAGTGTTCCTCACAAGAGTACGGGGCGGGACCTGCACCACTGCTGCATCTGACCCCACAGAGGAAGTTGTTCACAGAGCAATGTATCTTCTGCAAAGTGGGTTTGGGAATTATGATGTGTTTCAGAACAACTGTGAGGATTTCGCACTGTACTGCAAAACAGGTCTTCTGATAGCCGACCAGCTGAGTGTTGGGCGGAGTGGTCAGGCATCGACTGTTATTGGTGCCCCATTGGCAGCGCTTCTTTCTTCTCCGCTGAAGCTGCTGATGCCAAGTCCTGTGGGCATGGCCACAGTTACTGCTGGGTTGTACTGTGTGAGCAGGTACTCAACTGACATAGGTGTCAGAACAGATGTGATCAAAGTGGCTGTGGAGGATTTGGCTGTGAATCTCGGGTGGGAAACCTCTCTGTGAAGAAAATGTCGATGAAGGTCAATCCAAAGTAACAAAGCTATTGCTGAAGCTCATAGAAAATAGTGGCAGCCTAAGCCTCTTATTTGTGTTTCTTCATTGGTACATATAGATTTGTCCGAGTGTAGTTTACTTTTTTTGATGATGTGATACTCAGGTATATCTTCTTGGACTGTCTTCTATAAATATCTGTCGAAGACTTCGGATTTCCTAAAGAACTTGTTTCAACATAAATGAATTCTTTTAATTAAGTGAAAAGGTAATAAGATCAGTGTATTTTCGTAGAATTATCCCTACAAAATATTGCATCCATCCTACATTTTAAAAAGACACCACAATACATAATGCCAGTCTTAGAAGGTTAATTTTTCTCTGCTCTTTGACAACATCTATCCTTACAAAAGAGAATAAAAAAACATCACACCCACATAATTGATAGAATCATAGAACCGGATGGCAACATCAGCAATAACAGAATAATGGCAACTCCTTGAATGCTCGAGGATATACAAGAAATGTTTAGTGGATTGGTATTAGCATTTAGGGGTTTTCAACCCAAGTGAATTCACATTTAGTACATTGGTATTTGATGGTGGATGCTTCATCAGCTGATCGAGTCTGTTGTTGCATAAAATACGCTATCTTGTTCCCGCATTGTTTACATGTTTCTGCCACCAACAACAAAAAGGTTAGTGTATGATATTATCGATTCCTTGTTGCTAAAGCTACTAATTTCTAGGCACCAAATCTTGAAGTCCATGGTTATGAATTTTCAACTTACAACACAATACTTTCTCTATCATACATCTCTTTCATCAATTATTTCAATGTTTAGATTCAAAGTCTGAGCTGTTTTATGCTTAGGGCTTGGGTAAAGAACTTAGCAGGTCAAATGAATCCAGGAAACACATTGTGGACTAAAATAATACCAACTTTGGTCAAATGAATATAACTTGATTCGGCAATTAGAGCACATACAGAAACCCAAATTCCACAACTTGTTGAAGTGCAAGCTTTTACTAATTATTTAACCACTGCCCACCACTAGCAATCTTTTCCATGTAAGTATTGAGAATACATAAACCCCTAAGGAAGGAGCTTTTGATAGACTAACTAGTGCAATATCCTAAAGTAGTCTTTCTTTGCAAAATGTCATTGTAAAAGGGATAACAGCAAAAAAGCACAATGAGGTATGCACTTTTTGCTAGTTGTAGCTCTCTTCTTTTATAATTGCAAAAACATGCCCTGAACTTGTCTCTTTGTTGCATTGTGTAAATTTGTTTCAAAACGATGATTTTACCCTTTAAAGAATAATAAGTAGAAAAACAAAAAATCTAGGAATTTGCTTTAAAATGGGACGTGAAAATTCTGTATTTTTTTTTGTTTTTCCACTTATTATTTTAAAATTTCAAGGGTAAAATTGTCATTTTAGAACAATTTATACAAAAGGCAAGTTTATGACACTTTTGTGCAATTATCAAAGCAGAGGGCTACAACTAGCAAAAAGTGCATACCTGAAGGTACTTTTTTGCAATTATCCCTTGTAAAAATGCACATTGACCAATGAATGTAGGTGGGAGTTCTGATAAGTGGCCTCAAGTAGTTTGGGACAGATGAAGTTAGTTGGGTTTGTGTAAAGATTCAATACTATCTTCCTAATATAAATCTAGACAAGCATAACACAATTCTTTTGGCAAGCATCACAACAGTTTCTCATCCTAACATAATCCATATTATTTGAAAGTTCATATCAAGTTATATTTCACTCATTTAAAGACAATCTATTCAGGAAATGGGACACTAATTCTGGGGCGAGTGGCATGTTTCTAAGGTAACAGCATTCATATTAATTGAGTAATTCTACGTCTAATTTCCTTGAAGGAGATAGTTTAACAGTATATATCATTTCCCCTGATTCAATTAGTTTAACAAAATGCAGAAGCAAAATCCACACATAAGGGAAAGTATGGAAATACAGAAACATACCTTCAGCTTTAGCTAAACCCTTCATTTTATCTTCCTCTGACATGACACCTTTCTCTTTCTCCTTCTTAATAAGATGTTGTTTTTTTGTTATCTTAACCTGTAAACACAAAGCCATTAACAAAAGAACATTGCAGATGCATATACAAAGCTACAAGAACAATTATACTTGAAAGTTCATATACCCTATTCTCCATTGAGCACACATAAGGACATGTCGGGCAGAAGAATCTGGCTTGGCGGCTGCCAGGCACGGGCAACTCATATTGCAACAAGGTTCCACAAGTTGGGCAAAACTCCATTGTCTTTTAAGGTATTTAAACAAACCAATTCTCTGCATTGTTCCCACAAAATACAAGACTTAAGGTTGTGGGAAAAAAAAACATTCTTTTGGTCAATAGTACACAGCAAAATAGCACTACAGCTCTAATAGGAGGAAACAATATTCGGACCTCCTCTACACTACACAACTTCATGGTCCTAAACTATATCTTGTGAATTTCAACTCATGGTTCCAAACAACGACAAAAGGTTCACAATATTGAATTCAAGTGAAAAAAATCTTCAACCCATTTTCTTTTGGTTGTTTTCTCGAGAACCAAACAGAAGATAAAACCAACAATCTGGAAATGGGTGTGCAAATTTAGAACCCATTATCAGATATATAAGAGAAAATAAAATCGGAGAATCCGAGTATGCCTGCAGGTTGAATACCGATGAGATGGCTTGCCGGGACGACTGAGCTTCGAACAGAAATCAGTATAGATTTTACGTAGATGGGGATTATCGTCGTCGGTTTTGCGGGCGGCGATTCGGGTGTTGGAAGCCACGGGGAGGTGAAGAGGCGGCGAAGTAGAGCAGGTAGTGAGTGAAAAATAGAGTGCTCTTTTCTTTTTCTTTTTAAGAATGAGAAAAAATTAAAAAAGGTTACGAATGTATAATGGGCTTGGTATGTTATGGGTTAGAGCAATGAGCAATTCATATAGAGTTTTGGGCTATAATGACGGGTTTGGGTTAGAGCACACGCATCTAGGCAGGGGTGTAAATAAGCCAATCGAATCTACTTTTGTAATAGTTCAACTCATCTAAAAAACGATGGATTTGAGTTTGCTTTGAAAGGAAATATCTAAACTCGAAATTCGATTTGATTTGTCTCGATTCGTATAATTTTCACGATAAATAATAAATAAATAAATTTTATTTTAATTATATTAAATAAAAACAATCAATTAAATGTAAATGATCCGACTTGACTCGACTCGGGTCGATACAATTAATTTTCACTATACATATTTTAATTATATTAAACAAAAATATATGATTAAATGTTAAATAAACAGACTCACGAGCCTATCAAGTTTTAAAAAGCTAAGTTCGAGCTCAACCTGTTTATTAAACGAGTTCATACTTAAGCTCAAGTTCGACTCGAACTCGTTTAACTCGAATTTAATATTTAACGAATCGACTTCGAACGATTCGTTAAAAAACTCGACTCGTTTACACCCTTACATGTA
>JAYMSW010001310.1:0-17033 GCA_036897725.1 Erodium texanum | reverse complement strand
TACAATTCTACGACCTTGAAAATTATTCTGTATAAAATTTAAGCAGAAATGGGCAAGATACAACGATCATAACAGAATCCCAAATGGAATGTTTGGAGCCAGAAGGATTGTTGAGCACTCCAATTATAGAGTTTTACATCATGTAAGTCAGATAAGATGCCTTTGTAATTTACTGTATCTAAAAAAAATGAAGTTTTCTTAACTTTAAACATATCATTTCACAGGTACTTAAGGAATCATTATTGGGTACATGATGCATCATATAAAGTCTTCTCAACATATTTCTATTCAACACTGCATGAGGTGAGGATACATAAATACTTTGTTGTTGGCATGCCGGACCTTTTCAATTGCATTCGATTTTACTCATAATCGTTTGTGTTAATCCTTGTCAGAAATTAAATGAGAAATCAACAGAGTATTTAAGATTTAGGAAGTGGTGGAACAAGGAAAATATATTCGAGAAGAGTTATTTATTTGTTCCCATTCACATATGGTGAGTCGATATTTGAGTTGAAGAAAAATATATTCATTTTCCACTTTTATATGCAATTCATGCCTTCAAATTTTGATAATCTTGTAGGGAAATCTCCCATTGGAGTTTGGTTGTTATTTATAACCCACCAAAGAACAAAGATTTGTCATCTATAATTCTCCATTTGGATTCTTTAGAACCATCGAATTTCCATGAAAGCAGCTTGATATTTGATACGTTCGAAAGGTAAGCATTATGTAATGTCTTATATTATATTTAACATTTGTTCTTGGTTGAAATACTTTGCTGATAAGTTTGTTTGATAATAGGTTCTTACAAAATGAAAAGGAAATTATTGATGATCCTAGGAAAGTGGTCTCGAAGAAATTGAAGGTAAACGCCAAATGTAGCTTAGTATATTACTATGTTGTTTATAACTAAAAGCACATTATACGTCTATACAAAACTGAACTATGATATTGATATCTGAAACAAGGTACCTCAACAAAGAAATGGTCATGATTGTGGAATATATATCTTGTACTTCATGGAATGCTTCCTCAAGCATCTTCCAACTAATTTTGATGGTGATGGAAACTTAGAAAAGGTACGACGATTTTTTTCTTCAACATGTAAATTACCTGCATTTAATCCCTTCTGTATTAACATACTGTGGTTGTCATTTTACTAGGTTTTTGGTTCAGAAGAGCCTAGTGCATTGCGACACAAAATCAAACAAATACTGGAAAACATGTTTGATGAGTGAAGAGATAAAGAAAAAAAAGAGGAGTTTATAATGATGGAGGAACGTCTTTCATTAGCATATTACTAATTTGTGGTTAGCAATAGGATATATTTATCATATGGTATAGTTTGGTGGTTAATCATGTACTGGTACATCAAGTACTCTATGTTGGCTTATGTCTCTGATTTGGGACAACCTCAACTCAATCCATGGATCACAGACTTTGAATTCAAAGCCCTGGTATTTACAATATGGTATACTGAGATTATAATTAGTGTCAAATCTGAACGAAAAATGTTTTGAATTAGAATTCCATTATCGACATCATCCAGAGACTGAGGATCAGTTTCGAGTATTGGGATAATTATTATTATTTTTTATTGACATAGTCATTGGCTTTTGGTTATCAGGGGCAGCTTTCCCTTTCTGTTTTTTCATGTAACATTGACAGAATTTCTGAGAAATGGTGCCTCATGTTAACAGGCCTTTCTTCTAGGCCTTAGCTACAACATGCCTTTACATTTTATTTGCAACCCCTCTCAAAAGAAAATAAAACTATCTACATGATGGAGTAGCCTGGTCCACCGCCTCCTTCTGGGACTGTCCACTCGATATTTTGCTTTGGGTCTTTGATGTCGCATGCCTGAAAAAGAAAAGATCGAAGCCAAGTTTTAAAAAACAAAAAAGTGCATCTTCTTGACACAAAATATCATATTCTTCATGCAGTGATGTATTCGTTTCTTGAAGATAAGGATGTTTGTTGGTCACTTTGAGCTTGGACCTCCTCATGTTGCTCCAATCCAACAAATAACTCTAGGCAACAAAAGCTACCTTTTGAATTCTGTATGCCTAAAACTGGACTTTCATCTTGTCACACAAATGGCATTTGGTGTTTTAAATTGAGTTTTTAACTATTTTAGAGCGGTTTTGTACATTACCTTGCAGTGTAGGCAATTTTGAGCATTTATCTGCAACTTGAGGTTGTTTGTTTCATCTGGGACATACCTAACAATGCAGATAAGAAAGGCCCATAATAGACATTCGTTTCAAGAAGACAGGTCTCAACAGGGTACAATAGAGAGCACATTACTCGTATACACGTGCAGGACAATATCGTGACTCCGGCCCACCATACTCCGGCAAGTTCACAAGTTCAGGAATCTTCGGATCCCTCAAGCGAAGATGGGCTGGCTGGTCATGCTCGTGATTCGTATTGCTCCTAAGAGAAGATAAATATGTTTATTAGAACATGTAAACAAACATCAAAGACACTAATTACATTCTTCCCTAAAAGCTCATTTGAAAATTTTAGATGACATTTACTTTCTTATATTGAGTAATGTAACGAATTTCTTATAGGGTGAGGATGTCACAAAGAGCACAGGCCCCTCATTGACACAGAACACGGGCTTTTCAACTTGGGATAATTGCAAAAAAGTACCCTGAGGTGTTCACTTTTTGCAAATCGTAGCCCTCTATTTTGATGATGACAAAAGTGCTCCGAACTTGTCTTTGTGTTGCCCTTAGCATCAGTTTGTTTCAAAATGACGATTAAATCCTTAAATTTCAAATTTAAAAAATAATAAGTAAAAGAAAATTAAGGGAGATAAAACTTCTGGGTTATTTGTTTTTTTACTTTTAAAAAATTTCACGAGTAAAAGCGTCATTTTGAAACAAATTGATACAACGTGCAACAACAAGACAAGTTCGGAGCACTTTTTTGCCATTATCAAAGAAGATGACTACGATTTGTAAAAAGTGAAGGTACTTTTTTGCAATTACCCCTTTCAACATGTTATCATATAAATAAAAACAGGTAGCCATATTTAGTTACAAAAAGAAAAGTGCATAGTTTAAAACCTGTGTAGAGAGGTTGGCACATCGAAAGATATAACCCCGTCTGGCTTTGGATATTGAATTGGAGAATGTGCACGGGCACCCTGCAAATAAAAGAACACACAAATCAGTATTGTCTTCAAGAATTGAAATAAATCAATTAGCTATTAATATATGCCTAATTTCAATTCATCTCTAGTCTTTATGATGGGAAAATCTGGACAGCAATCACAATTCACAGCTTATATAGATATGACTAACGAGCAATTGCACAATTTCAAAATAGTCATCAATATAACACATTGACCATAATACTTTCTTATAATCATGTATAGTTGAATCCTCACATCTGTTGCTTCATTATCGGGTTTCCCATGCTTTAATGTGAAGGGTAACTTTCCTTTCAGTATGTAGCTGCAAGAACAATCCCAATAACAAATAAACACGACTTGTTAAAGAGGAACGAAGTTCTGCAGAATCTATATGCAGTTGAAGATAATGTGATAAAGGAGCATAAATCAGCATGAACACTTCAGTGCTTACTGTTCCAAACCACTTATGGCCAAGCCAGGAAGAAGCCCATATTCAAACGCCTACAGAGAACATATATACCATTAATTAAAATTTAACACCTTAAACAACATCCTATGCTCTTAATTAACCAAGGAAATTCAGAATTAACTCTTTGCATTAAGTAGAAATAAAAAAGGGATAATCTCACTCAGCTACTTCTAAGTATGCACCATACTCAACTAACTACCCCACATTTAAAAAGTTTTTGTCAACCCCCTTAAGTTTTTTAGTCTCAATTTACCCCACTTCCGTAAACTTTTGGGGTGTGAAATGATGATATTACCCTCATGTAAAATATAAGAAATAATAAAATCAGGAAATTTTCGTCATTTCACACCCAAAAGTTTACAGAATTGGGGTAAATAGAGAGTAAAAACACTTAAGAGAGTCGTCAAAAACTTTTGTAAATTTAGGGGTAGTTTATTGAGAAATGGGCAACTTAAGGGTAGCAGAGCGAGATTATTCCAGTAAAAAATTGCTTTACTAACGGGTCGATAGTTCCGTGCTCTGTGGAGTTCTTCCCATATCCATGATTTTTTTAAAGCATCCCAATAGGCCTCCATATTTAAACCCTCGTGAAGAGCACTAAATGTAGCTTCTGCCGCAAGCATTCCTGCAAGAATTATTTCCCATCAGAAACAACTTGAAACTTGAGCAACCGCCACAAGTGCAAAGGGAACATTATATGGACCAACTAGCATTCCCCTAACTCGAAATTAAAATCTACTAGGACATTTCCTTGATGTTCTGCATTTCTAGGAACATAGATCTTCTGAACTATTGTCAACTAGTTCCACTGTAAAATATCATATTTTTCTCCTCAGTCAAGTATATTTAAGTTATAGCAGCAAAATAAGAATGAAGAAGCCATTAAGGTATGTGTTAGTGGCACCTGATTTCATTGCTGTATGAGTTCCCTTTATCTTTGGCACGTTCAAGAAACCAGCTGAACACCCAATTATTGCTCCTCCAGGAAAAACTGGATATGGAATAGACTGAAATTTAACTAGCACCATATTCATATTTGTACAACATAAAGAAATAAACAGAAAAAGCAATCCAGTTAATGGCTTAGTATAAATCCAGCTTTATAAAATGACAGAAAGATTATATACCTGAAAACCACCTTCATTTAAAGTGCGAGCCCCATACTGGAGGACGGTCCCACCTTCCAGAAGCGGTCTAATAGCAGGATGATGTTTAAGTTTCTGTCAAAAACAAAGCCAATATAATATTTCAGAGACGGAACATATAATTTTACTAGTTGTGATAACAATGTCATTCACATATATAACAAGCATAATGTTCATTGTAGAGTGTTTATGGAACACAGAGTAACCGGATTTAACAAACTAGAGATCTAGATACCTGAAACTCTTCATAGGGGTTCAAGTAAGGGTTGTGATAATTTAAAGCAACCACAAGGCCAATAGAAACCTGTAAGTTCAACCAAAAATAACAATGATTGATTAGCAACCTAAACAAGTAATCTTGTGATAACCAGATATTAATGATAACATCATCACTTCTAACAAATAACATTGCCAAATAACATAATTACTAAAGAGTGATATATAAACACCAAGTCAATTAAGTAGCAGAATAAAAATAAACCATTAACCAAGTGAAGTACATCTCAATTGAAGCTCTTTCCAAGCGACTTTCAAGCACTAAATAAGGACCACAATTTCTGATGCTAATGTAAAGAACAAAGTCAGATGAAAAAAGAAAAAGAAATTACACAGAAGTCTTTGGTTCTATACATCAACTTGTTAAGGCAAATAGGCAATGGCTTAAAAAGATATATACTTTCATCTAAAATGCAAAAAACCTTATTTGCTAAGTGCAAGCCCATATACTCTAATGATAAGGTTTTTCTCTACATTAACTTCTATCCACCTTTAGCAAGTGCCAAGGAAAGAAGCTTGAATATCATGTTAAGTTTAAAGTAAGGTCCAAAATCAGGTGCACATGTGGCCCACCCAGCCCTTGTTAAATCAGACCCTTGAAAGTACACCTAAATAGTAAATAGATAATAATTATATTGGACAAGTGATAAAAAAGAAAATTTATTTCTTGTCCTCTACCTAGATTTTAAGTCGTGTGTACTAAACATGCAAGTCTCTGAATGCAATTAAAAGGGCCCCGGAAAATAATTTGTTTCATGATGAACCAATCCAACTCCATGATAAGAATATCAAGTTTACAGAGCAATTTTATCAGAAGATATGGAGTGAAATATTTTTTTTCTTAAAAAACTAGCATACCATTCTGTCATTCATGTGATACAGAAATGATCCACCATATGTTTTGTGGTCCAAGGGCCAACCCAAGGTGTGAAGAACAGTTCCAGGTTTATGTTTGTTCTCATCAATTTCCCAAACCTGTGTATTATAACACACATTACAGTCAAGGAATACACAAGAAGATACATTTTCATGTATTAAATGGATGAGACCAGGGATATTCTCCTTGACACATTAAAGAAAATAGGAGAAGACTTGCCTAGGTGGTGAAGATTGCTTAATTGTGATTTGTGATAAGTGTTAATGATATCTTGCAGACAACTGCAATCAGTAAAGAAAATGAATCTTTTCTTTTGTGACACAATTTTTTTTATTCAAGGACATGGTAATCTTTTTCTTTTTTTATCAGAAGGACCTGATCATCTTGTGAAGTTTAATATTTACAAGTGGGCTTTTGCAGAAAGTATTCACCTGTTATCAAGCATTTAAAATAGCTAAGAATAAAGGTCTAAACTACTGACAATACCATTCAGTTTGAAGTATCACCGATGAGGAGGTACCTCTTTAATTCCCAAAGCATAAGTCTGGTGTTGTGCATGTCCCTTCTCTCTCAAGTTGTACTTCTTCATTATTTTCTGTTACAGAAGGAAAAAATTATGTTTTAAGAGTAAAGACACGAAAATATAAAATAAAAGTTTAGAGCAACATTTCAGCTACCAACTTCTGTTAACAAACCTGTGATAATGATCCTCGACATCCTTCAGCAAAAAGCATTATACGGCCTGCAAAATGATCTCAAGTGTTTAAATCTATCGATGGAAGCTACTAGATCATTATCAGTTTATCACATGGCATGGCATATGTGTCCACGGGTAAGTAATACAATGACTATAAATATGCGATTATATACTAAAGTGGGCAAGGATGGATATTGCAGTAATATAATTACCAGGTAGCAAAAAGAATTGTGTGCCTAACATAGAAAGTAGATGAGCTCAAAAGGCAAAACATTATGCATTGAAGAAAAGTAAAAAGAAAGTATAAGATTAGTTCCTGCCTTCTGCACAAAGACATGTGAAGTTTTACTGTTGCTCTGTCTACTAAGAATGTAGCTAAAGTTGGCAGACAAAACTAAAAATCATAATAAAATTTGATATGATTGCATGAGAAAGGCATGCAAAGAAAAGTTTATAAGCATATCAAATCTTGCTAACGGAAACTAAAATGTATAAGGAAATGCCAATAACCCTATCTTTAGTTATTATTAACAATGAAGACTTTTGAAATGGCGAGACTAATGTACAATGACGGCATGTATGACAAACAAATTCAGCGTGATCCAACTGTTCTCAAAGATTTCATACAACGTTTCTGACCAGGAAAAAGAGAACCTGCCTCTCAATTCTACTCCATGCTGAAAAGTATCCTTCTTAGAACCATCTTTTGCAACTCCCATATCATTTGTTCCGATGCCAATAACCTTGTCATTTGCATCATATAATATCTGAAAACTCACATAAATTAGTATATACAAGAATTGGCAACTGTTCAGCAATAGCATGAAGCATTAAATAAAGGCACCTCACTGGCAGCAAAACCTGGATATATTTCTACTCCCAATTCCTCAGCTTTTACTCCCATCCAACGGACTAATTGGCTCAAGCTGCATAGAAGAACCCACTATCATTAGTTGGAGTAGAGCAATTGGGCATTAAAGAAGCTTGCGAATAAGAAAAGATAAATGGATTCATCTATGAAGCAATAATAGAGCATTGCAAAAAATCAAAAGGATAACACAATTCTCTTCCATCAGATGATTTTTATTGAAAGTCACATTTATATGACAAAATCAGAAGGAAAAACATTGCCAGCAAATACAGGGAAGCCAAAGGTATATTCTAAGAGCTAAACAAGTAGCTTTATTGCCTGGTTTCAGCGTTGTTTCTGAACATAGACTCGTAATAGCTTAGCTGCCAAGTTTTAATGACTCCAATAAAGAGCCATTCAATAAGATTTCAAGAGGAGTTGAGCCATTTTTATTGCATGGGAGGCATGCAAGAGTTAACATATTACCCAAGATCTTCCATGAATTTTTTTTACTCAGTCTGCCATAAATTTGCAGCTATAACTCCTTAAAAGAATATTGAAAGATCATTGATCAGTAGATAAGCATTTGAACATAATTCCCTGATTGAAAAGACCAAGGATTAAGTCCGCCTTGCATGACTACCTTATGACATAATTTCCTTCATTATCAAATGGAGATGGAAGTGAGAAGGCGCGATTTTTTGTAAGATACCAAAACTTGTCAGAAGAAACAGGGACAGTGATTGGTGCCTGTCAACACGAGTAACAAAGAACATGCACCAGAATCAAAAAATAAAAGACATAGCATCCTTACATAGTGGTTCATAAGAAAATGGCACTTTCATCATACACCTCACTAACAATTAAATTGCCATTATCTTTCCTAATGCAGAGCTAGAAAAAAGTAAATGATTTACCAACTAACTTTCTTGAGATAAGTATATGATAGAACAGTTGAAGCAATATGTAACGAAATAGAAATAACTAAACAGCACAGCACCTCTTCCTGTTTCCATTGAGGGATAAGCTCATCCAGTGTTCGGGGCTCAAAAACATTCCCAGATAGAATGTGGGCACCTAGAATCAAATGGGAATCACCAACCCAGTAAGCAGATATCACTAACACCAATCAAATAGTTAAATAAGCAGATTCTAGAGGTTGATCAAATCACACACAAATATGCTGACCCATACAAATTTCAACACATAACTATAACAAATAACAAGTGAATCAACTCCACCAAGAGATCAAGAAAACATACCAACTTCGGCTCCTTTCTCAACAACACATACAGATAAATCAATGTCCTTTTCACGGCACATCTGCTTCAACCGTATTGCAGCCGATAACCCAGCAGGTCCAGCTCCAACAATAACAACATCATACTCTATTGAATCTCGCTCCGGCTCACTACAAAATCTCCTGATTCCACCCCCCAAAACCCGAACTTTCAAAACCCCACTTCCATTTTGATCACGGTTCCTCAAATAACTATAATTTGTCCCATACCCAGATGAACAAAACACTCTGTAACCAGGTAGCGACCCTAAAGAGCTCGAATTTACACCAAAACGGTGAGAAAACGGATACCTAATTGGACTCGGGACTGAAGATGAGGAAGTGGAGGGTATAGAAGAAGAGCCATGTGATAATCGATCGAATGTTCTGCTATAATCTGATGACTCCGATGAACAGTGGATATGAGTATTGGAGCTGAAACAGATCGAGGAAGATGACACCGAGCTGCAATGCCTGAGAGAAGTGGACTTGGATTTGGAGCGTAAGAGAGACCTAAGCATGATTACGAGTTCGGGACACTGAAAACACACGATTGCTGGGCAATTTTGTGAACGATGTCGCTAGTGATTATGGCTTCTTAAAATATCCAAGGATAAATCCGATGATGTGTTACAAATTCATCAGATGGTTGATGCTTATCCTGCAGTTCTTCAATCACGCTCGTAATCTTGTTGAGTCAGCATTTGACTAATAATTGTTGAATTAGCTTAATTAATCAATCCAGTTAATCCAGACCGCTTGATGCGTTTCCGATTCAACTGGACACACGTGTCCAACTGGAACGGCTACGCGTGTCGTCGAGGAAGCGACTCCACACTTCGTCTTCCCAGTTATTTTCTTCAGATTCTTCTTTGCTCTCTCTGAATTTCTCAGCCCCCAAATCTTCAATTCCTCCAAATTTCTCGGAATCAGCAGCTTCTCTCTCCTCCTCCACCCGCCGGCTCCGCCTCTAACCTCGCCGGCCACCGTCGCTGGTCAGACTCTCCGATTTCCAGCAATGCCGGTCTGGATTGTGAAGTTGAACAGGTACCGAGCCCTATCTCTTCTGCAAAATCTTCTTAATTTTCGTGTTGGGATACACTGTAACTGAATAAAAAAACGATCTTGATCGAAACAGGAACATCCTAAATTGATTTGTTTCCAATTCCACTGTTGGTGCATTTTATAGTCATATTATCCAAAGATAGTTCCCATTTGTATCTATAATCTTGGATTCTGAATAAGATTTTAAATTTGTATATGATGCGGGAACTGATCATCCAAAAGAATTGTCTCTGTGCAGTGTTCTTGAGTTATGTAATTCTATTCTGTTCAACTTAATTTTCAAATATCTCTCTCATTTTTCATGAACATTATTAGTCAGATCAAATCAGCTATAAATATTCATATCATTACACAAAGTTAAAAGAGAATCAACACGTCTCCTCAATTGCTACATGAAAAAGGCACTAGCAGCAATATAGTGTAATCAGGGGTAAGGCAAAGTAGCAATATGGTTATGAGCCACAGTTCCGATCCAAAGCTTCCCATTAGCCTCTCTCACTTCACTCACCAGCTTCATCACCACACCCTTTTGATCCTCAAGCACCTCCAAAATCTCGCCCTCTTCGCTTATCAGTGAGATCACCGTGTACATCCTCATCCCCATCAGCTTTGCCAGCAAGCTCATCCTCACCGGCATCCTGAAGTACACACTCCTCATCCATGGATTGTTGGTCAGAACCTCCTGTGCCGGAGTCCGACAACAGTCTATTGCCACCCAAAACTGCCCCTTCTCGTTCACCCTCACGTTGTCTGGGAAACCCGGCAAGTCAGCCACTAGCTCTACTTGTCCCTTTCTTGGACCCTCCACCCAATACTTCATTAGCCTGAATAAAACAAAGTTTCTGCTTAAAATTCAAATCGATCTCATTTTAATGGGTTTTGAATTGCGTTTTTAACAGGTATGAGGTCGCTGCAGTTCTTGCTGATAAAAAAAAAAAGTACCTGCAGCTTGTGGTCTCAGTGAATAAGATGAAGGTTTGATCCTTCGAGAACTGAACTCCATTGGGAAAAACCAAGCCATCTAAAACAACATGTGTTGTTTTTGTTGGAGGGTCATACCTCAGAAGCCTCCCTGTTGCTTCTCCTTCCAACATTATCAAGAAATGGTCTCTGAGGATCATCAAAAACAACATAAGATGATGCTTCATTGATTTTCACAAGTTTAAGGATGTGTAGTGATGAGTGATGTGCTTACACTCTATTGTATCTCTTGCTGGTGTCAGTGAAGAAGATGGAGCCATTTTTGTGGATGTCAAGGTCATTAGCAAAGAGAATCGGCTTTCCCTCAACATGAGTTGACAAAGGAGTAGCAAGACCTCCTTCAGAACCCACAACAAGAAGCCCGTAATAAGCATCTGCTATGTACAAATCACCATTCTCTTTGTTGAATCTGAGTCCTAGAGGACGACCACATTGCTTCTCGTGCTTCCATTGCTTGTAAGTAGTCGAGTCATTGCCTCTAACACATAGTTTCTCAGTCCTGACATGATCATAGGATATGTCAAATTAGTACTACATATGATTAATCAGTGAATATCATGTTTGGGACAGAACTAGTTACCAGTTTTTTGAGACAAGAGCAAATGTTTCCCACCCAATGGCCTCTCCCATCCACCTGACAATGCGCCCATCAGCCAAACCCGTGTAAGGCCCGCGCCCAAGCGAGTCAAACTCAAGTGATTCGAGGCCAAAGACTTGGTTCTCAAACTCGAGCTTCCCGAGCCCCAGCCTGCTGAGGTTGTCTCTAGGCCAGCTCTCCATGACCTGCTTGTATGGAGCAATCTCATGCCTCACAGGCTTGAAGTTGTGGCCTCCGAGAGGACCCATTTCAAAAGGATCCATGATGAGGAACCCTAGGGCCAGAACAAGGATGAGCACAAATGGGTGTTGGATCAATGACTCTTCTTTAAGAAGTAGTATGTGCTTCTTCTCCATGTTATGGGTTGGAACAAAAAATATGGGAGAAAATGTAGAGGTTTAAGTGGTATATTATGGAGTTCCTGAAATAGGTTGGGGGGTTTTCTTGACTTAGGACACACATGCATGGTTCATGACAGGTTTTGAGGGTTGAGAGTTAGGTTATCTATTGTTGTTGTCCATGTTTTTAGCATTTTCATATGTTGTTGTTGGGAAGCAGAACTTAACTGATTTGTCATTGCTTTTGCTTCTATGGAAACCCCAAAGATTGTTGTAGCTTTTTGGGCTTAGATGTGATCTACAAAGAGTGTTGGAGGATAATGCTACTCTTGTGAATGTAAGAGAATTAAATTCAAGAAGATCAAATATCATTTTCGCTATCTGTTTTTTTGATATTATATCGTTACAAATGCCTACAAAAAAAAAAATGTATACAAGGCTTTCAAATTGAGAACAATCGCTTACATTTTGATTTGAAAACAAAGAATAATTCTAGGCATTTTTATAGAGAATATTTTAGTTATTTATCATCAATACATACAAATTAAAGAATAATTGGGCTGTTTAAAAATATATTTATGTAAAAAAAACAGGTATGACTATATTAAGAAATCTGTTTTCTAGAAGATAAAAAGTCACTCCAAATGTCTGATTTTTTTTTTTTTGAATGAAAATTTTCTGATCTTTATGCTTTTGAAATTATTTGGTGTTTTTCATGTAAATAAATTACCAACAATTAAATCAGGTAGCTGTTGAGATGATTTCGAAATTAAAGCAAAAACAATGGAAAAAGACAGATCTCAGCAGTATTGATTGCTTGGCGATTGCCCCAAGACCGAGAAAGGAATAAAATAATTTTCTTAAAATTAATTCCAAATTGAGTTTCAGAAAAAAATAGGAAAATTTAAAGCCAAGTGCTTTTCAGTCATCACGAAAAGCTTATCAGTCATCACGAAGCTTCTCTAGCATCATAAATTGGAGAGCTCCATATAACCCTAATCTTTCACTTCCTTATAGCTGTAACTAAGGGTTCGGTGTAAGCTGTGACTGCTCAGAAACCTTCTTCAGAGTCAAGGTTAGGGTTCTTTATCGTCTTTTGTTCTTCAGTTCGAAATTGCAAGAATTGGTGTTGCTTTTGTTTATGGTCAGTTCATAAAGTTGTGATTTTTAGCTACCCAGAGTGTTTGATTTTACTACTATTCATCTGTGAACTCTGCTTGGTTCTCTGGGTTTTGGGTTGTGATCATTATTTGTATGTGAATTTCTTGTTAGCTAGTTGACTTATCATCTTATTGGCTAGTTGCTTGTGGGGAACAAGATCTTCAAATACTCATGTGATCGAAGTAGAAAGAGATTTATGGGTTGATTTTTCTGAGATAACTTTTAGTTCAGAAGATGTGTCAGCAATTTTTAGTCTGTTAATTTATTTTTTCATTTTTTATCATTACTTGTTTTGTTGTCAAGGATGCTTAATCACATGAAATCGTAAACATTACTTAAGTTTTCTATAATGGTTCTGCATTCGCTTCTAAGCAAACTTGGAAGCTGTTTTGCGAGCTGTCCTGACAATGATCTTGTCTCTATGATGATTCTCTTGAAGGCCCGTGTTAGAAATTTTCTTTTTAAACTTGTTACTTGGGAGAAACCTTGGTACATTTAGTTAAGTTAGGAATTAGGTTAGTAATTGCAGATGAAAAAAACTTATTACTTGGGACATCTTGTGCAATAACCTATTTATGCCTTTGACTTCTTGGATTTGTACATGGTATTAACATGGGGATCAATAAAGCAGATTATCTGGACCCATGCCCAAGGCTCAATATTTATGATACAACTTCATCTCCACAGAATGAGTGTGATATGCAACTTTTTTTTCTTTTTTTGTGTAACAGATCAAGGACTAGGAAATTAGTGTTTGACTTCCACCTCATGTGCTTATGTCCTTGTTTACGCTTACCTACTAAATTAACTCAGAAAGGATATTGATTCATACATATTTAACTTCCAAAAAGGTACATGAAAACTCATTTTGGTGCATTTAGTTTAAGGAAGTAGAACAGTCATTTTGCACATAAGAGTTGTGTTTTGCTAACCCTTGCAGTATCTTGGATCAGTACACTGATTTGCAAAATGTGTAATGCTTGTGCATATGAGTTCTGTCAATTACAAGAAATATGTGAAGTCTCAAAGTGTAGGATTTTCAAGAATGACCCGTTATCAGCTGGTGGAGACTGTTCTCCTTAGTAGGATCATGATTCCAGGGGAGCTATTTTTTAATCATCTGTTTAACATTGTAAAGCAACTCTATTTTATCTGTACTCTCTTTTTTTTCTTTCAAACATCTATGTTTTGTTTCTCACCATTCTGTCTCGGTCATAGGGCTGGTGTATAGTTGTTATGTTGTTAATCACCATTTTTATGTGATTTTGACTAAAAGTTCCTTCCATGTTAGGTTCAAGTTTGTTGTGATATGGTTAACTAATAATAGATTGCTATGATAGCAGGACATCACATGTCAAGCCCTGCTAAGCAAACTGATCCCGAATGGATAGAAAGAATCAAAGCAGAAGGAGCTATTCCTCTTCTTGAACCCGAAAACTGCCCAAATGGATGGGCCATCCCACACGGGAACAAGTTCATGGTCAGGGGTCCACAATACTTGTCAAACAAAGTCAAAGTCCCAGGCGGTGATTTTCTCTTAAAGCCTCTTGGGTTTGATTGGATAAAAGGCTCTTCAAAGATCGGGGAAGTACTAAACCATCCAAACAATCGCGTGAGGAAAGCCATTGATGATGAGTTCCCAACGAACGATAAGCCTTTTGTTTGGGCCTTCAACATACAAGTCCCAAGCAAGGACAATTACAGTGCAGTGGCTTATTTTGTAGCCACAGAACCTGTTCAAGAAGGCTCTCTGGTGGACCAGTTCTTGAAGGGTGATGATGGGTTCAGGAACTCAAGGCTTAAATTGATTGCCAACATTGTTAAAGGTCCTTGGATCGTAAGAAAAGCAGTGGGAGAGCAAGCAATATGTGTGATCGGGCGTGCCCTTGCCTGTAAATACTGCATCACCGAGAACTTGCTAGAAGTGGATTTGGATATCGGGTCTTCTATGGTTGCAAGTGCTATAGTTCATCTAGCATTTGGTTACATTACAACATTGACAGTTGACTTAGCTTTTGTTATTGAGGGCCGAACTGAGTCTGAGCTTCCAGAACGAATTCTTGGAGCTGTTAGGTTTTCTGAGCTGAACCCTAGTTCTGCTAGGTCAATCTCAGCACCGTCATCTAGCGGAAATGCTGGCAATGTGGGTCCTACTCCAAGGGCGAGTTTATGGAAGTCAATTGGGCAAGGGTTTTCACAGTTTCTTCATACAGGTCCACAAGAAAGTAGCTCATCCTCTGGTCCAACATGCGACAACGGGATTGCTGGTCATAAAAGCTCTTCTGGTTCAGGACATGGCAATGGGATTGTTGATCACAAAGAAGATGGCTTGTCCATTGGTTCAGCACAAGCCAATGGTATCGTTGCTCATGAACATAGTGACAAGGACACGAAGTAACGGTATGTTTTGAAATTTGTATTTTTAGTAAAATGGGCATGGAAAATCGAACTTGTGGACAGTTTATTAACCTCTGTGAAATAGTTTCTCTGATGGTGGATGAACAAGATATTGCATGTGACATTGTGCTCTTTTCTCTGCAGAAAGCATATTTCAGCTGCTTTAGAAGTTCTTGTGTCAACCACTCAACATTGAAGTCCATGGTGTAATCTCAATGGCTGGATGTATTTGGTTTACTTCAATCATTACAGAAAGTTAGGTTCATACACAGTGGTGACTGATTCTGTAATTTTTCTGCTGTTTATATTATAACCTTTAAAGTGGGTACATCTTTTTGCTCCAGTACCATTTTACTGTGCAAAACTATATTGTAACTAGTGTTTTTCAGTGATAATGTTATTCATTGAATCAGGAGTTCAAAAGTAATATTAAGAGTTTAAGTCACTGTTAATAAAAAAAAAAGAGTTTAAGTCACTGTAGCAGTATAAATATTAGTACTGCTCTGGGATGGTAATGAAATTGCCATAAGTTTAAGGGTCAATTACATATAGTTACTGTCTTTAATACATAATTACATTCATGCTTTTTTATAATAATTATGCAGTTATTTTTCGGTAGAAAATGATGAAAACATCTCTCATCCTAATTTCAAAAAGGGCTTCACAACTATTAACTACCAAAATCATTTTGATTAAATGTAAAAAGACTTTTTAGAAGATAAAATTATTAAAAGACCATTTTCAATATAAAATAGTTGTAATTTTCTGAAAGTTTAAGTAGTTGGATATAAAAATTTAAATTTGCGAATAGTTACGTGCAAAAGATGTACACTACAAAGTAATTATCTGCAACTAACCCTAAATATAAAGGTGAAATGGGTTTCATGCCAAAGAACGAGAAATTGAAAGCAGAAGAACATCCTTTGTCATTGAATCCATGTATTCAGTAATACACAGAGATGCCAAATATTGTTTGTAATCTGAAAGTCATTATGAGAAGTTATACTTAATGATGTTCAACAATATTTGTATTGCATGGTGAATGATGTAAGCAAATCCATTCTTTGCCGTTCGTCAAAGAAATCAATGGTAAAACAACATGATATTCAATATACCAGAACTAAAAGTTCCAAATGACCACAAAAAAAAATATTTAGCTTCCTTAACAAATTGAGCAAATAGAGAACACCCTAAAATACCATGTCAGGCAGCATAGTCTTCAGCAAAATGCACCCGTGAGTTCAAGGTTGAGTTCAAAGGCTGCTCTGAGTACTTCAATGGTATATGATTCTCTGGAATGATTCGAGTTCACTTCTGCTTAGACAAGTTCGACACCTCCAACAGGATGAGTGCTCATCTGCAACCTTCTACCAGTTCCTGATGCAAGAAACCGAACAGAAGGCAAGGAAGGATCTGTAACAGACTCAATCTCCAGAAAATTGAAATCATATGCACCAGATCGCTTTAAACTGAACACAAACACAAGCACAATCCACCCCAGCATGGAAATTGCCCAGTAATTGTTCATTCCATGGATCAACCCCCAAGCAATAGCATACCCAACAATGATTCCTGACAAATGCCCGAGAAAACTTGCTTGTGGAACGATTATTGAGGTGAAGATCAGTGACTCGAATGGAGCAAAACTGATCGGAAGTGAAAGAAACCCAAAGAGATCCAACTTGGAAGACGGTTGCTTCACAGAAAGAATTGTCATCCACCCAAACACAACACACGAGTAGCCAACAGCTG
>JAYMSW010001309.1:0-17037 GCA_036897725.1 Erodium texanum | reverse complement strand
ACCCCTAACCCTTCCCGCCCCTTTCAATCCGTTCATGCCCCATCGATGATGGTAGCAACGCGACACCTCTTGTGGACCAAGGAAAAAAAAAAGACGGTTGGTGGTTGCATGGCTTTTCCACTCCTCCCATATCGACCAAAATTATTGGGGGCACCATGGCTTCATTCAAGACACTCCAAACGAGATTGTCTCGTACCATGATCTCCACTAGTGCAAGGACCACTGGAACCGAGTCAACAAGAAGATCAAAGTGTGCCAATCGATTGCATCATGAGGAGACTGACGTGCAAGTAGAAGAACATACTAAGATGGAGCGGGAGCGGGTTCACAGGGTTTTATGGACTCGTCGGTGGTGGTGGGTGCTTGTGAATGATAGGGGTGTTCACAACCGGTTAACCGACACCGACACCCGAATAAATAATCGACCGGAGAGAAGTTGGTTCTCCAATTTCTCGCACCGGCACTAGAAGTTAACGGTCGGTGCACAATCAGTGCCGGCCGGTTACCAGTTTTAATCGAGGCCAGATAACCTTTCTGAATTAGGCATAATTTCGGACTTTGTGCTTTGTTGTTACCATTTTTGACTGATTCTCAGACGATACATGCCTTATATGTATCTTCTTTTTTATTGCTCTTGTTCATTTTTATATAGATCATAAAGTTCATTTTATTATGGTACATATCAAAAAATAGAAGCATCCGTTCATATAAATTAATCCGAACAGAAATATTCGTTTTGTACATGTCTTCAGTTCATAAAAAAATGACCAGATCTATGCACATCAACAAAATTATAGGGATCTCAGTAAAGTAACATCACTGATCCGGAAGACCACAAGTCAAAATAGATCTGATTTACAACTCAAAAATAAAAATGCAAAATCAGAATAATAACAAAATACATCTAAACTCGAAAATAAAACAAATCTAATTTTGGAAAAGAAGACTTCAGAAATTAAAAACCTTTCCAGACTTGAGAAGAGAGAAGAGAAGAGTTCGATGAATAAGATAGAACGGATCTGATCTTTAAGAAAAAGGAGGTTGAGAGTTCTAACTCTGGAGAGAAAAAGCTCAACTATTGCAAATGAGAGACGTGGGAGAGCAAAGAGGTGTGAGCAAAATAGGGTGAGAAGTGATAGCAAACTAGTGGATTGTGGTAATATATGGACAAAAGAGGGTAAAATATAACGTTTCCTTATTGGGTTTGAATTGGTTCTCAATTGGGCTTATGTTAAAGATGGATGGGCTAGGTAGTGTTTTAATCTTTATACATAAGCCCATATAGCGAAATGAGCCCTAAGTCCTTAACACTCAACATTGTTCATGCTCCTTCAACCTTTATTCTTACAGACAGATCGACGGCGATGGCGAGTTATCGTTACTATTTGTCGGTGTCGGCTGTACCGGTCAACCGACATTTATGAGGACAATGAACCGAACGCCGACCGAATCTCTCTCAGTGATCGATTTTGTACGCTGGCGCCGCACCGTTTCCCTCCGGTACCGGTCGGTTTCGGCCGATTCCACCAGTTTCGATTTATTTTGAGTAGTCCTAGTGAAGGATGATTCGAAGTGGTGCAATCCTTACAATCAGTAGGAAAATATGTTTTTAATTTTACGTATTTATCAACACAAGATATCAATTTTTAAAATCTATTTGTCTTGATTTTTTATGTAATCTCGGCATAAATAATATTTTTTTAATATAATTTCTAAGATGCTTGAATAAAAAATTACATTTAAAATCATTTTTAACTTTGTAAGTCAACCTAACGAAGGAGCTACCGTTATCGCAGTTTCATCGTCTTTCCATACACCTGCTTCTCAGCCTCTTTCTTACCAAATTTACCGAGCGAAGAGGCTACTTGCTCTAACATCACCCTCTCTACCTCTCCTCTTTTCAGTCGAAACTGCTATGCAAGTCTGATTATAAGAAGGTCCGTCAATGAAGCTTTGTGGCTCCGCCTCACAGTGTCGTCTTCATTTTACTAGGGTTTTTCTGTACTCGACCCAATCCCAAACCCCATCGGCCGCTTCGACGGACTCGATCTATAGTCGGATTTGGCCCCTTCGCCATCAAACGGCCACGATTACACAGGTGCTGCATCGATGGATCGAAGAGGGCAGAGAGCTCAAGCAAGCGGAGATTCACGGCACCATCAAGATGCTCCGGAAATTCCAGCACTTCGAAGCCGCTCTCCTGGTATGCATTTACTTCATATCAGAATTACTGTGCTCTGAATCTTTGGAGTCCTATTTTTAGCTGTTCATAATTTTCTTCCGTGTTGAGTTGAGTAACGCATAGTTCTGTTTGTTGGCACCAATGGGTAGTTTGAAATTGATATCGTGGTCATTTAAAAATGCATTTTTATATGAATGGAAGTGGAGAATTCAAAAACTGAATTGGGGTGGCATAAGGATCTGAGAGAAGATTTAGGTGGTTTTGTTAGGTTCTTATTGTTAAGATTGTAACATGAGAAAAGAAATTCACTGCCAACTTCAGATTGCATTGGCACTTGTTATGTTTACAAGGTTCTGGAAACTGGCCATATTTACACCATGGCAACTGAGGTTCAATGTAACTTTTGATTAGGTCCTCCCTCAAAATGTAGAGCTATTGATGTGTTAAGCAATAAGGATCGGTAAATAACTAGAGAGATTTGTAGCTATTGAGGTTCGTTGTAGCTTTTAGTTAGCTGCTCCATCAAAATACGTAGCTAGGTTGATGTGCTAAGCAACGAGTGAAAAAGGCGAAACAGAACAATGTGGGTTTTGTAAGTAGAATATTACATTGGCAAACCTTGTAATTCCGGCAGGAGAAAAATGTCCCTTGTCCTTTATTCTACCTTTTCCTCTTATCTATACATCTCTCCCTGAAGCCACTATTTCTGTAGATATTTTTTCTTACAGGAGCAGTATCATTGGCACAACTCCTTCCTGTGTAGAACTTTGGTTCACTGAGATTTGATTGAAGATTTGAGCTTGCTAATGAACAACTGACTACTGAGCTTTTTTTTCTGCATGAATGTTTCCAATCAATAAACATTGAGTTTGTAATATCATAATTAGTGTTCCTCGATCTTGAGTCTTGTTCTTGTATCAGGTGCTGGACTGGATGGTAGACAAAGGCAGCTATAAGCTGTCACATCAACACATAGCTATTCGGCTCGATTTGTTATCAAGAGCTCGCAACCTAACAGAGGCAGAGAAGTATTTTGATAGGATTCCGGACAACTTGAAAGCGGGTCACGTTTATGGTGCTCTTCTCAATTGCTATGCATGCCATAAATGTTTGGATAAAGCAGAGACCATTATGCAAAAGAATAGAGAGTTGGGTTTTTTTGATTCGCCAGTGCCGTACAATATCATGTTAAACCTCTACTCTAAGATGGGCAAACATGAGAAAATTGACATTCTTATGCAAGAAATGGAAGAGAAGGGAATCAAGCTCGATGCCACCACATATAGCATCCGATTGAATGCATTTGCTGCTACTTCCAGTCTAGAGTCCATAGAGAAGCTCCTAATGGAAATGGAAAGTGATCCAAAAGTCAAAATGAGTTGGGATATTTATTCTTCTACAGCAAACCGTTGCTTGAAAGCCAGAGCAACTGAAAAGGCTTTGGCAATGTTGAAGAGAGGAGAGGCATGCATAGGGTCAAGAACAGGGAAGGGGGCATATGAAATTCTCATCACCCTGTATGCTACTATTGGGTATAAAGATGAGGTGTATCGCATATGGGGCATGCTTAAAAACTCCGGGAGGTTACAGAACTCAGGCTATCGCGCTATGATAAGTTCATTAGCAAAGTTGGATGACTTTGATGGTGCCCAAAAGGTATTGGTGGATTGGTTAACTTGCCATGATGAGTTTGAGATCCAGATTCCTGGAATGCTGATCAATGCTTGTCACAGGAAGGGTCTTTTGGACAAGGCTGAAGCAATTGTGGACAACCTTGTAGAGAACGGGAAGGAGCCTGATTCAATCATATGGGACCAGTTGGCCTCTTGGTATTGTAATGACCACCGGATCGACAAAGCAGTGGAGATGATGAAGAAAGCGGCCCTCGTAAATAAACCACCAGGATATTTGCCGAACGAGAAAACTGTGTCTGCATGTCTCGAATACCTGAAAAAGAAAGGAGATATTGAGGCAGCCATGGATCTATTAAGGCTGAAGCTCAGATTACCTCCTAGACCTACCACCTCTAAGAAGTAAAGTTAACAGGAGAGTTGTTGAAAATTATATGTGAATGATGTCTTTCTATTTTTGGTAGGAAAGACATGCAAATCTCGCAGGGCATTTCTGTTTTAGTGAAACATAGGAACATGGAAAGAACATGAACTGTCATAGGTTTTTTGAATTATAAATAAATTAACATATGAGAATGGGTGTTGGAGGTAATCTTAGATTTGTTTGATGAGAGGGACAGATAGTTGATTCTTTCCATCCCTTTTTAAACCCTAGCAGAGAAACAGGGCTGTTTTCTGTACTATTTCTTTGAATTTTTTTAATTCTATATTCGTTGTATTAAGAATCATAACTTTCAATGCTGTGCGTTCTTGTGTAATTTGGAAAATTTAGGAAGACAACAGATCTAGACAAGTTGATATCTTAGCTGAAGACGTTTTTTCAGTAAGAGGAGAAGACTACTTCGGCAGTGAGATTGGGGTCTAGGCTTCCTTTTCTGCATCAACATTAGACCAGCCACACCCGAGGCCTCAGCTGCTCGCGTCGGTTGGGGTTTATCCGACACGGCGTTAATGTCGTGCCGACGTAACGCTCGCGCCTGTAATCAGCGTCGGACAAACAACAGACCACACTTTTTAGTGTGTCAATTCATACAAAGGTTATGGATTTTTTTTTGACAAGCCACAAAGATTATATTGCAAATGATCCTTCAAAAAAAACTATTGCAAATGAGATGTAATTTTATTTTAAATATGACCTAAAAAATAGGGATAACTACAAAAAGAACGTTGAACTAACCTAGTTTTGCAAGAACTAACCTAGTTTTGCAAAAACTAACGGTGTTCTACTAAGTCTGCGAAAAACAACGGTAAATTTTTTTTCCGTTTGCAAATTGACTAATACTGTTAGTTTTCTTATGAAATGACCATTCTACCCCCTGATTTAAGGGTAGGGTATTTTAAGGTTTGATTTGGGGAAAATATTAGTTTTATGGTCAGATCCGGAGAGAGGGTAGTTTAGGGTTTGAATAGTTTAAGGTTTACTTTGGGAGAGAGGTATTTTGGGGATTTCAAAAATGTTTGGTCCGAAAACTGTCAAAGTTAATAGATTGCAAACGAAAAATTTCTTTATCGTTATTTTTTGTAAACTTAATAAAACACCGTTACTTCTTATACATATTTGTTTGGGGTCGTTAGTTTTTACAATTAACCCCCCAAAAAATATCAAACTTAACGGGGGTGTGATTGGTAAATTCCTACCATAAAACCCTTAGATCCCTTCATTCTTTGACTCTCTAGTCTCTCCTGTCTCTGTTTCCGTATCGTTGAAAGATCTGATTTTTTTTTCTTTTTCGGTGAACAATGAAGCTTCTTAGCTCCATATTACGTTGTCGATTGAAGGTCTCGACGTCCCTTCAATACTCTACGCAAACCCGAACCACTCCGCCCCAGCACGACCCTCTCGTCCGTCGGATTATGCCGCTCGGGAACCCTCGGGTCTCGATTGCTCCGGTGCTCGATCAATGGGTCGAAGAAGGTCAAGCCATCAAAAATACACAGCTGAAGGAGCTCATTAGGGTTCTCAGGAAGCATAGGCGCTTCACTCACGCTCTCCAGGTATGTCTACGAACATCAATGTTGGTTGGACCAAATGGATCCTGCAAATCTGTAGCTTTTTGAAAATATAGAAATGCAGTTTTGTTCGTGGTATATATATTCTGAAATCAGGTTGGATTGGGGAGAAAAACTTCGGTGGGTTTTATTTGTTCATGTTGTATATATATTATGAGATGGGATTGCGGGTTCTGTTGAATTATTTTTGCCAAAAATCTTTGTATTGGCAGAAGTTTGAAAAGCAAATAAAACAGTTCGATTAGGCTTGGCTGTTCATGTTCATGGTTGATTGTACTACTTGGGTCTTGTTTGGTATTTGGAAACCACCCGGATCATGTGTTCATGTTGGTTGATTCAGTAAACAACAGACTCTGCATGAGGAAATAGAAGCAAATTAACTGACTATTTGGATGTGTTTACTTTCTAGTTTTTCAGGCTTGGGTTGCATTTGTAATATCAGCTTCATCATGTGCTCATGTTGATTGATTCAGTAAACTACAGTTTTTTACATGACGGAATGGAAGCAGTTAACAGTGGATTTGAATTTGCATGCTAAAATATATCTGTGGAACTCTTCAAATCAACTGAAACCAAAGGGAAGGGAAATAACAAATCCATAATGCTACATTATATGACTTCGTCATTTTCATATCAAATATCATTTACATGCTATGGATTTCCAAATCCATAAGCTTTGGCTTTAATAATCTCCTTAATTAGTTGCTCTTGAACCTGATTCTCATTCTTATTTTAGGCATCTGAATGGATGATTAATAGGAGGAACCATAACCTATCCCCAGCAGACATTGCTGTTCAGCTGGATTTGATCGCAAAAGTTCACGGAATACAAGAGGTAGAGCAGTATTTTGATAGCATTCCTGACAACATGAGAGCTCCCCAGGTTCATGGTGCACTTCTAAATTGTTATGTGGAGAAAAACTCAATTGATAAAGCTGAGATGGAGATGCAGAAGAATCGGGAGTTGGGCTCTCTTAATGCACTGCATTACAATTGTATGTTACGCCTCTACGTTAGGGTAAAGAAATACGAGAAAATTGGCCTGCTTGTGCAAGAAATGGAGGAGAGTGGTATAAACCCTGACAAGTACACATACAACATCCAGTTGAATGCATGTGCTGCCCAATCCGATCTGGAGTCATTGGAGAAGATTCTAATGAAGATGGAAATTGATCCTCTGATTACCATGGAGTGGAATTCTTATGTTATTGCCACAAAAGCGTATTTGAAAGCTAAGCTAACTGATAAGGCATCAGCAATGCTCAAGAAAGCGGAGCATTGCATCAATTTCCAAACAAGGAAGGTTGTTTATGAAACTATCCTCGGGCTACATGCTGCTGCAGGTAATAAAGGCGAGGTTTACCGTATATGGAAGTTGTATAAAACCTCTGGCAAAATCTATAACAAAGGCACTCTCATTATGATACGCTCGTTATTGACTTTGGATGACATTGATGAGGCCGAGAGGATCTTTGCTGACTGGGCATCTTGCTGCAATAGCTATGACGTACGGATTCTCAACTGTATGGTCACTGCTTATTGCAAGAAAAGTCTCTCGGCCAAGGCTGAAGCACTTGTAAACAGCCTCATGGAGAGTGGGAAGGAGCCTGAAGCAGTGACTTGGGGTATCCTGGCTACTGGGTATCGTTTTGAAAGTCAGATGGAGAAGGCTGTTGAGATGTTCAGGAAAGCAATGCTTGCAACTGGAGCACAAGAATATGTTCCAAACATGTTTACTCTGGATGCATGCCATGAATACCTGAAAGAAAAGGGAGACGTGGAAGCTCTCGAGGAGTTGTTGAGGTTACTTAGACAGCGGTATCAGGTGCATTGTGCTGACTACCATGAATTAGTGCACCACATTCTTGACAATGGAAGGCCAAGCTCTCCTGTAGGTGATGAGGAGGATCAAGCTTGCGATTAGGGATGAATAGTGGTAAGAGCTGAAATTCGATTTCGGTTGATAATTTCGTCACTTGATTGCCGAATGAATTAGTTTTATTTTCAGTATGTAATTGACTTGATGATGTGAATGAAAAGTTGGTTGGATAATTATTTTATGTAGTGTATAATGCATGCATTTATTTAATTTGCTTCCTTTTAAACCAAGAATAATAGGTAGTTACTAGTAAAGAATGAGATACAATTGGTACAGATGACCCACCATCCATGAAATCCTTCAAGATGCACATACCATAATGTAATATTTATATGCTTCTTCCACTTCTTGGTATATAGCATCTCTAATAGGAATTCCTACTTTTGATCTCTTCTTCAAGAATACGACAAGACCTTACCTTTCTCCAAAAGATATCAACTGCCACACACCAACCTTTATGATACAGAGCATTTGAAGAAGGCGCTCCTGGTTTCATTTCAAATTGATGTTTTTAATTTAAGTTATGTTGGGCTTTATCTGACTCTAACTCAAGTCTTATGTTTTTATTTGGCCCTTTATGTAGCCTTGGCCGAGGCCTTTTGATTACTGTTTGTCTTCTTCCTCGTTGTGCCTACAAGAGCACGAGGTTCGTGTGAAATGAAATTAGAATACACAATTACAAACTGTCCTTCTCTACTCTCTCTCTCTCTTTTCCTCTACTCTCTCCCTCTCTACCTTACTCCTCCTTCAAACCCTAATTTGGGGTCGCCTCCGTCCCAGATCTCACTATCTTCATTTGGGAGGTATCATTGGTATCAGAGCCTCCCTTCCAGGCTTACCATGACAGGCACCACTGCAGATTCTACCTCCAAACAAACTCAAGAAGATGCTTCGACCATCACCAAGGATGAAGCTCATGCTATTAACACAAAGATCAGTCATTTGGAAGACAAATTGTCAGAGCTCACTTCCTTGATAACAGCACTGATAACCAAATTACCCGATTCACCAGCACCACGCTACACCCATATTCCACCATCGCCTCCGCCTAGCCACCAAACACCCACCCATCAACTACCTCAAACCTCGATTTTGGGGGCACCACCCGAAATCGAAATCGAACCACCACCAAAAAGAGAATTCCACTCTCGCAAACCACCCCCGTTCAATGGCACTGATTTTTTTGGTTGGGAGCTGAAATTTCAACAATATTGCTTGGCTGAAAATCTTTCAGAATCTGATAAGGTTCGTGAGGCTATGCTGGGTTTTGAAGATGCAGCTATAAGACACCATATCCACTATGTTCAACAACTCAAGTTTCAGGGAATGACCGAAGTTTTATGGCCGGAGTACCTTGAAGCCCTACGGAGACACTTCACCGATGGAGAATATACTGACTTTATGTCAGAACTTGCTCATCTCAAATAGGAAAACTCAGTTGAGGAGTATTTCTAATCCTTCCAAGATATTATTACCCAACTTAACCTTACCGAAGGATTCTCTGGCTATGTTTTTGAGCAAATTAAAGCCTGAGATTGAGGATGCTGTAAGACTCCATTTCCCTAGAGATATTACCCAAGCACTTATTATGGCCAAACGCATTGAAAAAAAGGATTCTTTCACCCCGAGACCCCGTCATTTTTCCACTCCATACCCATCCTCATCCACCTTTAACCGTTACCCATCTTCACAACCCAAACAGAGCCTCCCTAGCCACTCCAAACCTCAGCCTCCAGCACCCAAACCTCCATTCCAACGTCCTCCTAATGCTGCTCAGAGGCAGCTTCATGACGAAAGATTCAAAAAAGGCCTTGTGTCTGGTGCGGGGAGAGATTCTCCAAGGAGCATAAATGCACCAAGTCTCAACTTTTCCAATTGCTCGTTGACGATGACAACTGTGACCAAGCTGAAGGCGACATGTTTGTGGATTGTCTTTCCTCGTTGGAAGGGTCTCCAATCGTATCACTTCATGCCATTCAAGGTACCATGGGCTTTCAAACTATGCGTATCAGTGGGTTGATTGGAGGCCAAGTTGTGGTAATTTTGATCGATTCCGGCAGCACTCACAACTTCACCCATGCTTCAATTGCCAAACGCCTTCATTGTTTTGCTACACCCACTAAGGATATCAAGGTTTCAGTGGAAAATAGAGACACGCTTGTGTCGGTCCTGCGATGTCAGGATCTTGGATTCCACATGCAAGAATCACCTTTCACTGCCAATTTCATGGTCCTGCCCATTCAAGGATACGGCGTTATCTTCGGAATCGAATGGCTCGTCACCTTGGGACTCATTCTTTGGGACTTCTCACTTCCCACCATGTATTTTTTTCATCAAGGTTCCCAGATATGTCTGCGTGGTATCTAAGCCAGTCCACCATCTTGGGCTTCGTCCAAACAATGTCACAAGCTCGCAGCCACATCTCTTCCCCAACCCCATGCAGCCTTGTCCATTATTCTCCCTACTTCATCTATTCCCCCAGCCCCACCTATCCATCATAAACCATCCCCAATTCCAGGTGTTATCCATACCCTCCTTTCGGACTTTGATGCTCTATTCCAGGTTCCGAAAGGACTACCACCTCCAGAATCCATGATCACACGATAAACCTACTTTCCAATGCCGCAGCGGTAAAGATTCGCCCTTATAGGTATCCAGCCTTGCAAAAATCTGAAATTGAGAAGATCACAGATGAAATGCTCTCTTCTGGTATTATTCGACCGAGCAAGAGTGCTTTTGCATTTCTGGTTATCTTGGTTCGCAAGAAAGATGGTTCTTGGGGATTATGTGTTGATTATCGCAAGCTCAATGCCTCAACGGTGCGAGATCGATTTCCCATTCCCTTGGTGGAGGATTTATTGGATGAATTAACTGGCGCTTCTTTTTTTTTTTTTTTTCCAAATTGGATCTCCACTCGGGTTATTACCAGATTCGAATGTCAGAACAAGACATTGCTAAGACTGCTTTTTGCACTCACAGTGGCCACTATGAATTTCCAGTCATGCTTTTCGGGCTTACGAACACTCCTTCAACGTTCCAATGTCTTATGAATGACATCTTCAAGCCGTTGCTTCGTGTTTGTGTCCTCGTCTTTTTTGACGATATTCTGGTATATTCTCAAACTTTAGATGATCATGTTACTCATCTCCGTTTAGTTTTTGAGATTCTACAGGCTGAGCAATTATTTCTGAAGAAATCAAAATGTGTCTTTGCTTCTTCGGAAATTAAATATCTTGGGCACGTAATCTCAGCTTCGGGTGTGGCTATGGACTCTCAGAAAGTGGAAGCTGTCATGCTTTGGCCTATCCCCAAGTCACTGAAGGAACTTCGTGGATTCCTTGGCCTTGCGGGGTATTATAGACTATTTATCAGAAATTATGGCACAATTGCGAGACCATTGACACAATTACTCAAGAAAGATAAGTTCTCATGGGATGACAATGCGTTGGGAGCATTTGCGGCTTTGAAGAACTCTATCTCGGCAGCCCTTGTTCTAGCTTTGCTTGACTTCTTAGCCACTTTTTGTGTTGAGACGGATGCTTCTCTCACAGGAGTAGGTGCTGTTCTATCACAAAAGGGCCGACCAATAGCTTTGTTTTAGCAAAGCTTTGGGTCCTTGCTACCAAGCCATGTCAGTTTATGATCGTGAAATGTTAGCCGTGTTGCTTGTTGTTAAGAAATTTCATTCTTACCTGCTTGGTCGCCACTTTGTGATCAAAACCGATCACCAAAGTCTTAGTTTTCTTCTCAATCAACGCAGCTCCACACCGACTCAACTCCGGTGGGTCATCAAAATGATGAGCTATGATTATGAGGTCCAATACCGTAAAGGATAAGCAAACACTGTTGCAGACGCTCTTTCTCGCATACCCACTTCAGTAGAGCTCTCGGCCATTTCTACCCTTTTTCTTCAGTGTTCGATCGCATAAGAGCCACTTGGTTTTCGGATCCAAAGCTGCAACAGAAGGTCATTACACTCAAGTCTCTCACACCGCCTACTCTGGGCCATTATACTTGGGAGAATGATCAATTATTCAGGAAAGGCAAATTGGTAGTCGGCAAGGACTCGGTGCTTCGAGCTGAACTTCTTGATTACTTTCATGGAAGTTCTATGGCTGGTCACTCTAGTGTGCATGCAACTTACAAGCAAATCTCGGCCCATTTCTATTGGCGCAAGTTGAAATCTGAAGTGCAGCAGCTGATTTTGGCTTGTCCTACTTGTCAACGGCATAAGAGTGATTTGAGTCCTTCCCCAAGGCTACTCCAACCTCTTCCAATTCCCTCCAAAATCTGGTCTGATGTCTCTATGGACTTCATAGAAGGCCTCCCTCGTTCTTATGGCTTTGAGGTTATTCTAGTCGTTGTGGATCGGCTCACTAAATCAGCACACTTCTTAGCACTAAAGCATCCATTTTTAGCCATCACAGTAGCTCAACTCTATTTGGATAACGTATTCAAGTTCCATGGAATGCCCGAGAGCATAGTCAGTGATCGAGATAGAGTATTTGTGAGTTCTTTTTGGGTCCGAATTGTGCCGTTTGCAACATATTACCCAAAATATATCCTCGGCGTATCACCCTCATAGTGAGATCTGGGACAGAGGCGGCCCTAAATTAGGGTTTAAAGGAGGAGTAAAGTAGAGAGGGAGAGAGAGAGAGAGTAGAGAAGGACAGTTTGTAATTGTGTATTATGATTTCATTTCACACGAATCTCGTGCTTTTATAGGCACAATGAGAAAGAAGACAAACAGTAATCAAAAGGTGTGGGCTAAGGCTACATAAAGGGTCAAATAAAAACATAAGACTTGAGTTAGAGTCAGATAAAGCCAACATAACTTAAATTTAAAACATCAATGTGAAACCAGGAGCGTCTTCTTCAAATCTCTGTATCACTTTATTAGTATAGACATTACAATTTTGCAAGAAATTTTGATGAGTTAGTTGAAAACTTGCTCAAAAACATAATCTATAGAATCCTATGTCTAAAAGATATGGGTTCCGTCCATCACCTTATAAACATATTCAACCCCCAAGGACATGTCTCCTATCACCGCGCACGGCTTGTGAAACACAACCCATCAGCCCAATGCTCCCACCTCCATACACAAGGTCCAAGTCCCTAGCAACCTTGATTTTCACACAATAAAATCAGAGCACATAAATGGACAAAGAAGGTGGTCCTGATGGAAGCTCTTGCCGAGATTGAGGGTTTCCGGTAGAGATGACTGTTGTGATAAAGTTGTCGTCGACCGCAAAGAAGGTGAATTAGATCTGGTCGTCTGGGTTTTTGCTCCAAAAAATATTTTTTTGTTTGATAAAAACTGTTTAAAACATTATAGCATCGGTGCCTGGCCTTGATTTCTGATGGTACCGGTGCCAATCGATTAGCTCTGTCCCCACATCAGTCGATATGATATCGCCAACACTAATATTAAACCGGTGATACATTGGCGTTGCCCTAATAATAATTTGTCTACCTGGGACAGACACGGTATAAGCAAGCCATCATAAATTCCCAGCTCAAAAAGGGATAAATCTTATTGACTATTGAGATATTTTTGAGAGCGTTCAATTCCAAGAAGGGTGGCATGAGTATTGATACTCAAGCTGAAACTTCAGTGGGTGAGAGGCTTTAATCACTTAGATTAGTACCTCTAATATTAAGATACCGAGTACATAATTGATTCTTGAGGTGACATCTTAACCAAATATAAGGTAGCAACCTATATAATTAGGCCAACTATGTGCCACGTGTATATCTCCAGAAGCCTATGTTGCATTACTGTTTCGTTTTATTTGCACATATTTGTTGGAAGGTGAATGAATTAGCAACAGCTAAGAAGCACAGACAAAAATGAAAGGTCTTGGATTTGCAGTCCAATAGCAAGAGTCTATGTCATATACATGTATTTAACTGGAAAAGAACTGACCAAGTAGACGTTCAAATCCATAATTCTTCTTCACAGATGGAAATGAAATGAAAATCGGAACTATATTATATGGAGATGCAAGATCTCTAACACCGCAGCACTGTATATGCAACATATCTTACGTATACTACATTCGGCTGAATCAGCACTTCCCTACCATATTTTTACAAAGTATGCATCACAGGAGTAAGACAGCAGTGGGCTCAGAACAGAACAAGGCACAGGATTACACAGCATAAGAAGAAGAAATACACTCTGCTGAGGGACTTGTCAGCTTGCATTAAGTGCCTGCGCATCCTCGGACTGTTTGATCCAGCAAGGCGGTATGAGTTCGAGTACATATTTGCTACCGGGTTTCCAAAAACCCTTGCATAAACCATTTCCCCTAACATCCCTATAATGGGGTGGGACAAATTTGTGGCTGAGCCCCCTAAGTTGACCATTGATGATGAGCTAGTGTAACTTCCCAGGTGTTCTTGTTGTGCATAACTCCGGTGCTGAAGCTGCTGAGTTGAGAAAGTACTCGGGGACCTTGGAGTGTCAACCCCAGAAACAGGACCTAAGGGTCTTCTCGGTATGATGATGCCAAGATTTGGAGCTTTGCCTTTTGGGGGCTTTGTGGTCTGGCTGCGGCCGTAGAGCGGGACTAAGGTGGCCTGAGAAACTTGAGCTTTGCACACTGGACACTGCAACTGTTGGTTTCCAGCAGACAAGCTCTGAAAGTGAAGCCATTTGTAGATACAAGGCCAGCAGAAGAGATGACCACAAAGTGTGACCACTGGGTCTTGCACATAGTCTAAGCAGATATTACAGTCGAAACCACCAGAATGATTATCATCAGAGCCAGTGATCGATGCTGCATCAGATTGCCACTTCTCCAAGCAGGATTTATGTTCTCCACCAAACTCGTTCTGGGGCAAGGCCTCGTGAAAGTACTGCTCTAAGGCCATCCTATCCTTTGTAGAAGATGTTCAGCGCCTAAATCCAAAGAAAAAAATCATACAAAAGGTCAGAGGAATCAATCAGAGAGCTCAAAATGGAAAAGTTTGGTAGGTAAGAGTTAGGCTAATAAGAAATTCAACCGAACCAAAATTTCACATAACTTTTCAACACAAAATTGATGCTCTTAAATCCTAATCCAACTACCTGCCTATGTCCACTTACAATGAACAGAACACCGACAGAAGTATATAATTGACCTAATTTCTAACCGAAATCAACAATTAATTCTCCACTTTGTGACTATACCATCTAACACACTAATTATGAAGTTTGCAATGTGATAAATATATGCTGCAGGTGTATCTTCCAAACGATAATGATGTTAGTGAAGCAGACCTGATAAAGTACATACTTTTTCATTCTTCCCCTTCCAATAGGCAATTATTAGGAGGGGGCAAAAGAGAGGCTATGATCATAACTCACCTGATCCAATTATTTTGTCCACAAGTGAAGACAACTCACTTCTCTAAACCCAACCAAAACTGTAAAGAATGGTGTCTGATCCTCAACACAGCATCAAGATGTCTAGAATTAAGGTAGACTCTCAAATCACACTAGATACTGCTAACCTTACTAGTCAATTGAAAAGGTAGGCTAAATCGAATCTGTAACTCCTACACCATAGACACATGCATAAAACAAAAACCATATCAGTGTAATACATCATATAAAAATTCAACACATGGCTGCTTCTCTTAGCTTAGAGCATAAAAATCTTTGTTAAAGATGTATTAAGCAATTGTACTTCACAAAAAAGGCCAAAACTTCTTCGGTTTTCTCAAAGGAACCAGACAGGAAGCTTAAGAAATGATGTATAAAACTTCATATCAGACAGAAGACAATTATAAGAAGAGAACAAAATTAATGCCAGCTAATAAAATCTGAGTTCTCGATGCTCGGAATCACATTTCAGAAAAAAAAAAAAAAATTCATAAGATGAAGCTCATCTCTATCTGCTTGCCTACAAAATACTCATCAACTACAGTAATAAATGAAAAGAGTATGATTTTGAGGAACCAAATCACCATGAAAGGAGCAGTAAATACAGTACTTTACACACTTGGGAGAACAATTTTTTTTCTTAGGAATCGAATCCCAACAGGAAATTCTACACAATTGTAGCAAATACAAAAGTTCAAAGCTCAATCACCTACATCAACATAAATGGTTTCCAGCCAGAAAATAACTTTCTAGGAAAGCTCATTCCAGAATCCAGATTAAAGGAAAAACCCGCGCAACCCAATTTGCCAATTACCAGAGAAAACTTGAAAATTTTCGAAACCCAAACAACGAAAGAACAAAATCTTCCTATACACAATCACAATTGCATGCCCATAAGAAAACAATACAACCACAGAAATTCCGACCCAAAAGAGAAAAAATGCAAAAGGAGCAAAAATATACGGAAAGAGATCTCGGGCCGTTGATTAAGAAAGACACACGATTACAGAGACAGCGAAATGGTGGGTACGGAGTACATACAAGGGAGAGGAGTTTGAGGAGTGGGTTTGCGGCGAGCTTGATCGTCGGAGCTCCAACGGCGAATCTGGGGCAGAAAACGAAGGAGAAATGGGTGAAGAGAAAGGAGATTCCTTTGAGAGAGAGAAAGGTAGGTTAGGGCGATGCTTAAGAAGAGGATGAAGAAATAGTGAAAGGGGACGATACACCGAGCTTAGGTATAGAGGAGATTGAAAACAATGTCTTGCCTCTGTAAAAAGTGGGTTAATTAGCAAAATGACCTCCGACACTCACTTTAAGAAAATAACCTTCTTTTTATTTATTTATTTTTTTTCTGTTTTATAATTAAAAACATGAAATTTACCGCACTATCCTTTATTAATGAATTCCAAATTCCTTTTTTTTTTCCCTCATTTGTAAGCTGATTCTCATTGGTAGCCTAAAAGTCTTTTCTTTTATTTGTTCTATATTTGAAGAAAGAACTCAACTTCAATTTTCTTGATCATCGATCTCTTTCTCTTTGTTCAAGTAATCTTTCTTTTACTTCGTATGCTTTTTTAAACTTCTCACTTCATTGATTTCATAAGGATATCAAAAAGTAGTGATTTTGTTATTTAAGGTTTTACTAATTTCAACATAGGATTTAAGGTTAATTCTATACTATTTTGGTTGTTAGGAAACTTCAAAGTTTGAGTTCCATTGTATACTTAATTTTTATCATGTTCATGAAACAACCCTAATTGTTATAAATACCAAATTTCTAAGTTTCTTGACAGTCAAGTAAACATAATATAGAATTAATATATAACTAGTTTGTGTTCAGACATTGAACCTGCAAAGCATGTTAGCATTAGGTAAAGAGAGCATCTAATAAATGTTTTTGCACCATTCTCTTTTGAAATCTTTTTACACTAAATGAAAAAGTTACCTAATAATTAAGTGAATG